>JADNYV010000084.1:0-147362 GCA_015501055.1 Mucidula mucida
AGACGTACTTATACACGGTCTAGTTTCCAACATGCTGAAGGAGTTCAGGCCTTCGACGTGCTTAGTGGACACATGTTCCAACTTCACGCATACCTTATTGTTGCATTTGGTGACATTCCGGCTGTGTCGATGCTGATGCACATGAAAGGCCATAACAGAATATGTCCGTGTCAAATGTGCACCATTCGTGGTCTATGTATGCCCGACTCAGGTGGTACGACGCACTATGTACCGCACAAGCGAGCCAATCACCCCGATGTCAGCAACAATCCACAGATGGTGCAGGATTACAATCCTGCAGATCTCCCACTTCGCAATCATGCTCAATTCATGTGTATGGCGGTGGAGGTTGAAAACGCACGGACAAAGACTGAGGCGGAAAATCTGGCAAAGAAGTTCGGAGTTAAGGGAATTCCCATCCTCGCGCATCTCGACTCCCTCTCCTTTCCCATCTCCTTTTCCTACAATTTCATGCATCTGATCTGGGAGAACCTCATCAAGAACCTTATTCTTTTGTGGACCGGAGAGTTCAAGGGTCTCGATACAGGCGATGGGGACTATGTCCTCCCAAAGACTGTTTGGGAAGCCATTGGCGAGGCAACCGCCGCTGCTGGTTCCACAATCCCCTCTGCATATGGTAGTTGTGTTCCCAACATTTCGAAGGATCGCACCACTGTCTCGGCCGAGATGTGGTCATTCTGGACGTTATACATCGGGCCAGTACTCCTCCGAAATAAATTCTCGCAGCAAAAATACTACGATCACTTCGTTCGTCTTGTTTCCTTGCTGACAATCTGTCTCAAATTTGAGATCTCTCATGCGGAGATTGAGACAGTTCGTGTTGGCTTTGAACAGTGGGTAACAGATTACGAAAGGTATGTCTATATTTCGATCTCGCTTCTGTGATTGCTGATGTGTGTTTGGTAGCTTCTACTACCAGCACAATCCGGTGCGCATTGCCGTCTGTCCCGTTACGGTCCATGCGTTGCTCCATATTGCTGATAGCATACGAGATATGGGGCCGGTCTGGTGCTACTGGGCATTTCCGATGGAGCGGTATTGCGGACAACTCTCTCCTTATATTCCTAGCCGCCGTCGTCCCTTCCGCTCGCTGGATCGATATGTAACGGAATCAACACAGTTGACTCAACTCATGGTCATCTATAATCTCTTCAATTTGCTGAACCTTCGGCCTCTATGGAAGCAGGTAGAGGGCACATTCTCGACGCCATTATGTGTGTATGCCATCCTTGTCTTCTTTCTGAGTACTAATCTCCTCTCAGATCCAACCTGTATCCTACTACCACCACGCACTGACGACAAGTTACCAAACGGGTCACGAACAGTGTATGCGCAGCTTTGGCGACTCGTTTCTCCACCGCGACCAAGAAGGTGAAGGTGCAGACTATTCGTCCACATCTACAGTTGGTGCATATTCGACAGTGGGGGCGTGTACGACGTATTGATAGTGATGCTGGAGATACAATCCGGGCTGTGCTTACCAGTACGACTACCGATGATAGTCGTGACGCAACATTTGTACGGGTACGTCAAACTGAATTATAACTTGACACGGCACATCTTCTAATCTCTTTCTGCAGTACGAGGTCTATGTGGACCGCAATGCGAGAGATATCAATGCAGCTGAGGTCCTCGATGGCACAACATTGTATGGGCAGTTGGAGCGCCTCATAACAATCCAACTTCCGGACGCAGCATTCGCAGGCGGAGCTCGGGCGCTTGCGAAGCCATCTGACCGTGTAATCATCTTCGCGGCCATCCGCCAATGTGTCGTAGGACCGGAGACAATCCACGGACTCGATTTTCATTTCTACGAAAAGCTGGGCGGCTTGGATATTGTTGACATTACAAGTGTGCAGGCGTTGGTTGGTCGAGTGAAGGAAATGGCTCCGAAGAAGGGCTACGCACTCATTGATCGTAGCGGCTCATTGGCACGGGCTGTGTATGAAGATGAGGATGATCACGCCCGTAGGACAGCTCTGAATGCCGAGGAAAGTGCAAGCTAGGTATTTAGGTTGAATTTCAGTGCATTATTGGTCATAGATTTCTGGATGAATTAAGAGATGAACATCATACAGCAGTAGGTCGAAGAAATAGGTTACTAATCAACCTAGAGATTTAGGTTATTTTCTATCAACCTAAGTACAGCCTCTGCTAGGTTGAATGTCACGAAACGCCCGATTTTTGGTTGATCATCAACCTAGATCATCCTTACAGTGGATCAGCGCTATCTGGCGACCCGCTGTTGGTGTGGAACTACACTATCGTTGCTATTATCGCGGTTCTTGGGTCTTTTGTGTTGGATTGCCGTCTTTAAGCTTGACCAGAGTCAACAACTTGCCGCCAAGCCATTTGCATGCCCACGAGTAATGTTATTGTAGCCTAGACGTAACCGCAATTCATTTTCACTTTGCCATCTCCAATGTGTTATGCTGGCTGATTAAGTACGCCACGCAGTTGATCTGTACTCAACCAATGATGTTGCACACGCCCTCAGTTTTTGGTTAGCGATGCAGAACTTTGCAGTCATCTTCTTATAACCATCTTATTTGACCATTACTCTCCATTACTTCCTTCACAAGAATCTCAATTAGCGTGGTCCACAAATTAAAATGGCCCATGTCAATTGTTACACCGCGATACACATATAATTCCCAAGATCATAACAAATTCTAAGCCAGCATCTCGCCGAGCTCACCATTCTCGACCATCTCCTGAACAATGTCGAGCCCTCCCACGAACTCACCGTTGATGATAAGTTGGGGGAACGTCGGCCAATTATTCAGAGTCTTCAAACCTGCAGAAATCAGTGAGACTGGGGGGGACCAAAAACAATAAAAACAACAAACCCTGTCGAACAGCTTCATCCTCCAAGATATCAAACGACGTAAACTCGACGTTCTGCTCATTAAGCAGCGCCGTGATACGCCTCGAGAATCCACACCGCGGCGTCGCCGGGTTCCCTTTCATGAAGAGAACGACCTTGCTCTGGGTCATGATCGCGCGCATACGCTTGTCCAGGTCCTCGGGCGACTCGTAGTTGTCGACAGCTGCAGCCGGTGCTCTGTCGGTCTTGCTTAATGGCAAACTGGGAGGCGCGATGGCGTGTTTCGCGATTGCAGCAGTTAACGCTGGGGCATCGGCGCCTGATATTCTCTCCAAGAGGACATGTCCCCTTAGGACGAGGAAGGAAGGGACGGCTTCGATGTCGAAGGATTCGGTGATGTCTGACTGGGCCTCGGCTTCAATCTTTTCGGCGCATTCAGTACATTTGTAATGTGCCACGGATGAATGTAGATTAACGCACTTGCAGCACCAGCAGCCTCGCGTGTTTCTTCGCTAGCTCCTTCACCACCTCGTTCATCTGCTTACACGGCTCCGCCCATTCCGCCCAGAAATTAAGCAGCGACACCCGATTCAGATCTTCAGAGAGCAGCTGCTGGAAGTGTTCCGGGGACTGTACGGTGTAGAAGTTTGGGAGGTTGGCAGCCATCGTTTGAGAGCAAGATCGGTTCGGGCAATAATATTATTGCAATTGCTGATTCACCGAGAAATGATATCTGATAACGGCGATTGGCTCGGATCTATCCGGCCGATAGGTGCGTGTGGCGCAATTGGTGCCTGCCAAAGTCCTGCACAGCAATTCCGCAGCATGTCATCACAATCCCCGCAGTCCGTCATCGATGACTCAACCGCTCCAGAACGCGCGTCGAACGTATATAAAGGTCAATCACTGATAACTCATACAACAACACAACATGTCCAGCATTATTGACAAGATCAAGTCCAAGACTATCCATAGCGGTAATCAGAACAAAGGGGAGGAGCAGCAGTTCTCCATCCAACCACATCCTGCTGTACGTTCGCGGTCATACGTTGTGCATTCGTGGTTCTCATTTCGATATCTTTGCCAGAAATCCAACGATCCCTCCGATCTACAGCCCGCACCACCCGGCGGTGGACTGAGGTCTGATCACGTCATGGGCGCCCACCACGCGCGGGACCCACATATTCCCAGTCCTCAGATTATGAACAACATGCCTGCGGCGATGGTGAGGATACACATCTGTCGATATCATTGACACTGACAATGATCTACAGAGCCGGGAAGACTATGCCAAGAGGGAGGCGGAACTTAACCGCTGAAGCCTCTTCATAACCATGAATCATTACGTGCCGTACGGACTCGAAATTTGATTGTATAGTAGTACATTACTTATCAGTATAATGTGTATCAAGCAGACGTGTCAAAGATAGCCTCATTTACACTTAATTTGCACATTATGTGTTTGACCACACTAAAACGCCGCTTGCGCCCTTGCCCGCTCCGCGATAGAACCTCTAGGCTCCCAAGCCGCTTTATGTTCGGCAACATGATGCAGTTCATCACCTTCCAACGCGCCCCACGCCCCGCCACCCGGCGTCTCAATCAACAACTTATCTCCTTTCCCCATCCACACAGTCGCCTTCCCCCCAATGTTGATATCCCGTGTCCCCGCCACCCCATCAACCAAATCCCCATCATCCTTCCGCAAATTCTTGACCCACGTGTTACGCCCCATCCCACCAGGCCCTCCTCCCTCCAGCCCATATGGCTGCCGAGTGCGGCGCTATAAAACATCAATCGAGGAAAGAGCAGACGACAGAAAGCCCTCACCTCAGAAAGAATGGAAACCTGCATCGGCTCGAGCATCTCAATCTCCCTCACGACCCCCTCGCCGCCACGGAACTTGCCAACACCCGCCGAGCCCGAGCGCAATCCGAACTGGTGCACCATGACAGGATAGCGCCGTTCGAGGATTTCGACATCACCTATCCGCGTATTGGTGATGTGCGTGTGGATGCCCGAAGTTCCATGCCAGGATGGGCCGGCACCTGAGCCTCCAGCGATGGTCTGTCCAAGATGATGATCAGTATAGTACGAAAGAAAAGTGAAAGACGGCAGACCTCGTAGTATCCCCATCCCGGGATGGCCTTTCCGTCCTTGTCCTTTCCTCCAGTACCAAACGTCAGATTGCTAAAAAAACATTATCGGATGCCTGGGGTAAAAGTTGGGGGAAAACACACTTGGTACATCCTTGACTCGCTGCACATGCATGGAAAGCTTTTAATACAACATCGACGATGCGCTGAGACGTTAATACATTCCCACCACATACCGCTGCAGTTTTCGAAGGCGATAGAAGCGATTTAGGAGGGATTTTGACTATAGAAGGTCAACCTCGGCCACAAATCAAACAACAAGCCGACTTACTCTCCAACGGAACGAGACACCCGGCATTAAGCGGGATATCCAAATCCAACATCGCGCGCATGCAGTAAATCACAGCAGAATGCACCACGGATATTGGCGCGTTGAGATTGCCCCGGACCTCGAATCCTGTCCCGGCAAAATCCAACACGGCCGAACCCTGCTCCTCATTGATGTCGACGCGTAGTTGGATTGGCGACCCGTCGTCGAGGTAGTCGATAGATGATAGAACGGTGCTTCCAGCGCGCTTCGCCACATCGCGCAGCAGGTTTCGGACAGACATTTCGGCGTTGGAGCGGATGTGGTACATGTATTCCTGTACAGTCGGGAGGCCATAGTCATCGACGACTGTAGAAAGAGCAAATGTTAGCTTCAGTTGATGTTAGTTAAAAAAGGTTAACGCACTGGCATGGATGAGCTGGATGCCTTTATGGTTGGCAGCGATTTGCTAGTCATGAGGGCATCAGATTAAAGTGCTAATCGTAGCTAGTTTAGCTCACAGCTTTCAAATCACTCTCAACATCCCGGATATTTCGGCATCCAGAGCTTCCGGGGTATTTCGCGGGCTGTTGGACCATATACTCGTACAGACCGTCCTTATCAAATATACCCTTGGATACGATTTTGAAGCTGACGATTTCAGCGCCTTCTTCGAAGATATTGACGGATGTCGGGGGCATCGATCCGGGGAGTATGCCACCAATGTCGGCATGGTGTCCACGCGACGCGGTGAAGAATATAATCTCTTTGGTTTCGGAATCGAAGACGGGAGTAATGATGGTGATATCGGGGAGATGACTGGAATTGGAGCGCGTTATCATGGAAGCTCGGCAAGGGGGAGAGAATGGCGTACGATCCACCGGCGTGTGGGGAGTTGGTCATTAGAACGTCGCCCTCCTCCAGATCTTTTCCGTAGACATTCATCTGATATTTGACGGCGCTATGTCTATGTCAATGGGCTGTTCTTATGAAAAGCTCAATACGCACAAGCTCATGGAACCAAGATGGATAGGAATGAAAGGCGCATTCGCAACAAGGTCTCCGTCTGGGGCAAACAGAGCACAGGAAAAGTCGAGACGTTCCTTGATATTTGTGCTTATCGAGGTCTGCTGCAATGATCTGCCCATGGCTTCGGCAACGCTCATAAAGCGATTAGCAAAGAGAGTTAGCAGAATGGGATCCGGAGCGTTCATCTTGCTGGAAGTGGAGGACATGGTTGGAGATGAGGAAACCAAACGCTTCGGCTAAATAATCGAGTAGATTTCCGTCCGAGTTCCGAATACTGCGACTTCAAGTAGAGCTTTCCTATTCCGAGGATGTCTGCTTATGTCGGAATATCAATATCCAGCAGGAATATCACAACTCAGATTCATGGAACGTCGAGGTCGTGAAGGCAGAAGGAGAAGGAGGGTTAGCATCACGTGCGCGATATTTCCTTAGTCTGCGACCACCACCATCCCTCGAGCAGACATGGCTGCTACGCTACAAGAGTACCTTGATTCTCAGGATAATTTGTTAAAAGAGGCCTCAGAGGCCCTGCCTCACCAGTTTAACCAGTGCACATACCCGCTTGACTCTCTCCGGTACGCGTGCAATCTCGTCCATGTGTCTCCAGAACCTATACTTCCACCAGGCAACCTGTTTACCTTTGCATAACGTGTAATCTACCGCGTGGAATATGCTCAGCCTGTTCCATAGCGTGTCACACCGACCACGAGCAAACAGAGCTGTGCGACGTTCCCGTCATCCATCACAACCACCGCTGAGCTTTCCCTAGATTTCCTAAACGCGACTTTCGATGTGATTGTCCTACATCTGCGCTTCCACACCCGTGTCACTTGCATAAAACGCCAGAGGAGCCGAACACGTCGAACGCGTACGGCCAAAACTTTAGCGGCGTGTTCTGTAGGTGTGGACGCCCGTATGATCCAAATACAGAGAGGGAGACTATGATCCAGTGTTTGTCGTGCGAGGCAAGGGGTAATCTGTGTTTCCTAGTATCGTATTGACCTTTCATATACAGGACTGGTTCCACGAATCATGCTGCAACCTTCGTGAGAAACCCGAGACAGAAGCAGAGGCACCTGCCGCGCCAGAAGGCGACGTCGATGATGCGGCATCCGACGCGTCTTCTTCAGGCCTTCCACCTCCCATGATACGTGCTTCAGACTACGACTCCTTTGTGTGTGCCGCATGTGTCAGGAAAATCCCCACTCTGCTGCGTTACGCAGGGACCGAAGGATGTCTTATGGCGATTCGCGATGCTCCTTCTCTCCCCTGGAAAGTTCTTGCCCCTACGCAAGACCCCGTCGTCGTTTTTGACGAAGGTACACCCACCTCTGAAGCTCCCGTCGTGCCATCGAAACGCGCCCTTTCTCCATCGGCACGCGAAGGAGAGCGCGAAGCCAAAAGGCCCCGCGCGTGCCTTGCGCCCCCGCTTAATCCTGTCGCACAGCAGATTCTTGCCGACCCGTCCTCTGAACTGGGCGCAGGAGATGTATTTCTTACGGAAGATTTCAGAGAGCGCTGGTGTCGATGTGAAGAGTGCCTTCCGTCACTGGAAGCTAATGCGTTTCTTCTCAAGGAGGAGGAGACGTATGAACCACCTGAAGACCCGGACTCTGGACTTTCATTAGAAGAGCTTGGGATGCGCGCACTCAATCGCCTTCCGCGGGAGAGAGCAATCGATGGTATTCACGCGTTCAATGCGATGCGGTACGTTGCGCCAGATGTATTGAGGGCTATTAATGAACAGATCATAGCGATAACTTGGTGCAGTATCTTCGGCCGTTCGCGAATGAAGGAAAGGTGGTCGGTGATGAGGATGTGAAAGCGTTCTTTGACAAATTGAGGGAGCAGAGTGCGAAAGCTGTATAGTGATTTATTTTGTATGAATGTATCTTGGTCTACATTACCGATATTAACCAAGGCTTGCAATATTTGTATGGCTCATTTACGCACTGGTGTGGTTCTTTACCACTGCGTATATGCCCTGAGTGTTAAAGGCATCGCTCACGTGGTTTAATAGATGTTTTCCTATGAACGCTTCAATTAATTACTTATTTTACGCAACGCTCCGGATTCCAATATGCCGGCGGCGGCGCCAAGACTTTAAACAGTTCAACTCCCACCACCACCCTCTGAGTCTGCTGCCATGGGTCTGAGCTCGCAGGATTTTATAGAAGTCTGTATTTCTCGTATTCTGCGCCGTCTAGGTCGAACGATTACACAGTCGAACAGGTTACCCCACCCGGATTGGCCTACATCGTCCTCGGCGGCTTCGTAGTTGGCGTGAGTTTGCCATGACCCGCTTATCTTCCAGTGACTCACAGATACGCACTACCAGTTCTCCATGTGTTCCTTGCTTGTCAAGGAGAAGGTATGTGCGATTTTACTGGTGATATAATGCAGTTTTCATCGTCTTGCAGCTGTACATCAATGAAGTCGTTCTTGGAACAGCATTCGGGATTTTGATGGGGCCGCACGTCGCGAACGCATTCGACCCGCGGGATTGGGGCGCAGAGACGCAAAAGATCACGCTTGAAATAATGCGCGTCGTTCTCGCCATGGGTCTTTTCGCCATCGGTGTCGAGCTTCCAAAGTCATACATGGCGAAACATGTCCGCGGGCTTTTGGTACTGGTCGTACCTACTATGGCGATCGGCTGGGTTATCGTTGCAGGTGCGTATGTGGGTGTGATGTATGGACATTACTCAACTCTGTGCAGGCATCTTGAAGGCGCTCTTCGGAGAGTTAAATTTTGTCTCGTGTCTGGCCATCGCTGCCTGTCTGACTCCGACCGACCCTATCATATGCGCCGCGATTGTTGGTGAGTGCGCGCTCCGTCTTGGTCATTGTCTGTAGTGCTCATAATGTTAGGAGGGAAATTCGCAATGAAGCATGTCCCGCTCAATCTTCGTCAGATTCTTTCCGCAGAGTCTGCCGCTAATGATGGCCTTGGTATGTTCTGCTGTGTCACAGGTTTCTAGCTTTCCTTGACACCCTCTTGTCAGCGTATCCGTTTCTTTCTATTTCGATATATCTTACGGTCGAGGCATCCACGAGGGAAGCCATCGGAAAATGGTTCCTCGTTGGCTGGTTATGTCAATATTTTCTCTCCCATAGAGTGCAACTTTTAACAGCAAGCTTCCAGACCAAGTCATCTTGGGAACAGCTCTCGGGGCTGTCTTAGGTCTGTTTCTACTCGTAGCAGAATATACGTGGCTGACCCTGGCGCAGGAACTATGTTCAACTGGTTGATGAAACTCTCCCACAACAAGGGTTTCATTGACCGCGAGTCCTATGTAGCACAGTATCTCGCCATGGCGCTCTTCACTATCGGTATAGCCAGTACTATTGGAAGCGATGACCTCCTCGCTGCATTCGCTGCTGGTATAGCTCCCATCTCCTCGCTACTTGGCTTCAGGTAATTGATCAGTAATGACAGGCACCGCAATTTCATGGGATGGTAACTTCAATACCCATACTGAAGACGAGATTTTTGCTTCGGTTATTGATCTAGTGCTGAACTGTGCATGCTTCGTTTACATTGGCGCATGGCTGCCCTTCGAATCGTTCAACATGCCTCAATACGGTATCGAACCCTGGCGCCTTGTGGTGCTGGTCATAGCGATTTTGGCGCTGCGCCGGATTCCTTCCATTTTGCTGCTGTTCAAATGGGTTCCTGAGATCACTACCTGGCAAGAGGCGCTGTTTTCTGGACATTTTGGTCGGTTTGGATCTTTTATTATGTGATATTGCGTTGATGTTCTTCGCAGGACCCGTGAGTATAGATGCCAATGACGCTTGCCGCGGTTCTAGCTGACGAATGCTTTTTGGGTAGATGGGCGTCGGCGCGATTTTCATCTCGACTCTGGCGGTGTCCCGTCTGCCAGAGCCTCATGATCCACCCGCCAATCAGGCAGAGTTGCTCGCCAAGGTCCTGCAACCTATTGTCTCCTTCGTCGTGTTAGGATCTATCATCACACGTGCGCCCTTTCTTTCTCGCATGTGCTCTATTGACATAATGTAGATGGTCTCTCGATTCCCTTCTTCTCATTTGGGCGCAACATGTCGCTCACTATGAGTCGATCAGCGACGCTGACGAGTATGCGGTCATCCGAAAATGCAGACTACTTGCGTTCTTTATCCACGACGAAAAGACTGGCACACAACAGTCGGGCTGACGTTGTCGTTGACACGAGTTCTGGGCCTCAGACTAGTCAGGTGGATAATAACACTCTTGTAACGAGGATGTCAACGCCGTCACGCCAAGATCCAGCAACCAGCGCGACGAGCTCACAAGGATCGGGAAGCGGACTAACGGCGATTACTGTGAGTTCTGCAGTCCCCCCGATTTATAATTGTTTCTGACATTATTAAAGCTTGATCTGGAAAGTGGTTTGGTAGGCAGTAACAAGGGCGTGCATTTTTCGCCTTCGGCCCAATGACATTTGCTGTTCTTGTGGGTTGATTTCGCAGCCCACTGCCAATGGCCTATACCGACTTGGGTTTATCTCCACGACTTGCATAGATTATACGGAGTTCAGGGTATTCCTTGTCTTCGTATGCCACCACGTACTAGATCTAGATCTGTTCAATTAGAGCGATTCAGTTTAACGCGTCCCGCTATGATGCGCAGGCCACATACATAGTCGGAAGGTTAGGGTAACAAGGGACGTCATGGTGAGAGGTCATTACAAGACATCGTATGATGAAAAGTGAAAGTCTTTCTGGTAGAATAGTCCGACAAATGCGATCTTGTAGAACGTCATGGTCAAGAGGTAGTCGCTTACTAGATGGACCCAGCCTCACGAGCTTTGTGCCCTCATATCAGCGATAACCAGCGTCGTACACAATCGTACACAAGCAAAACATCAAAAAGGGAACAAGGCCGATGAGGCAACGTGCCTTGTTTTCTATCTGGGGGGCTCGCCCATCAAGGCAATGTCCCAATGTGGCACAACGTGAAAGACGCCCTTGTCCGAGTTTATACTGTGTTCTCTGCGTTATATATATAGGGTATGGCTCCCTCCAGATGTAATTCACCTTCAAATCCCTCCATCACTATGCGTTTCTCCACGACCACCCTTTTCGCTCTTTCATCAGTCCTGTCATTTGCGACATCCACTGAACTGTATCCAGGTGAGATGGCAGCTCGTGTGTAGCACTCTCAGAGTCTGACCATCAACTGTAGACTGTGCTACGACATGTATTCGTAACGCCGAGTTTGGCGGCTGCTCAAGCACAGATAATACCTGCTTGTGCAAGAGCTTTTCGTTCGTCAATAGCACGAGGTCGTGCTTCGAGACCACCTGTAATAGTGGTGACTATGATACTGCCATGGGCACCTCGGCGGCACTCTGCACAGCGGTGGTATGTCTATGCTCTTCGTTTTCAGTGTACCATAAAGTTGCTCACTGTGAACATCTAGGGCGTGACCGCCACCCCATTGCCTGAAGACGCTACTTCGACCTCGAGTGCTGATTCCTCTGAACGGTAAGTTTGGACCTTGTCCTTGTCGCGCTGTGAATATGTGGACTAATCATGGTTGATGTAGCACCGACGATAACAGCGCTGTCTCTCAGTCTCTCTACTCAATGACCAGTGTCACTTCGACAATCCTGATCATTGTTGTGGCAGCTTGCTTGTAATGTTCAGCGTATATACCTTGTATCGAGCATTCTCCGCCACTCTGTTGGTCTTTCAACGACCACAATTAGATTCAAGCTTTACTTGCGCTACTGGCGGGCTATAACTTATCAATAACATTTATGTTTCATCTTCCTGAAATATCAGAGCGTCAGGACGAATCGACGAGCTGCTTAGCTGGGTATCAGCCTTCGTTGAACAAAGATTGTTGAATGATCGAAACTCGGACCGATCTGTCCGACAGTTGCTTCCGTCCTTCACGTTGCCTCTGCAACACAGATTCATCCCCTTGTTCTTCTACAACTATCTTGCATTCAATTTGATGCCTCGTATACCAGGAGATGCTGACATGAGACGTACTCGGACATCTATACGTACTAATCCAACCAATGTTGATCAAGAGGCTAGGGAAGGCCCAGGACCAAGAACCCTACGGTCACGGACACGAAAGACGCAGACCAAGTCTTCAGTTACCCAAACAAACGGGCGCGCGACTAACAACAGAAAGAAAGCTTCTGCACACAAAAAGGTATGTCTACTTCAGTCCTCAAAGAAAAATGAGGCACAATGATTACTAGACTATAAATGACGCCGACATATGTACGGTTGTGCGTATAGCCAACGGTATCTGCCCCCTGGCTACAGAGTGGGCTTCTACCGTACCGGATTTGACTCATCGAGTTTTGTATCGTTACGGAGGGAGTATCGACCCAGATGCCGGCGCAATCAAACGGCCTTTTGAAGACATTAACTATGTACCAACAAACCATTTCTTCAAGTTTGATATTGCAAACATGCATTGGGCTGATTTGACGGTAGGTTCAATAACACAATCAAGGTCACTTAATCACAATCTCACGATCTATCTAGGATACAATTGTCTTTGATCCTGAAGGGCGGTTCGAATTCTCAAACGATCCCCTACCTGCGATTTACGGACCGTCTTCTGCCATGGTCAAATTTGATGGTCCTGGAAACTTGCCCCGGGACTTCATCTTTCTCTTTGGAGGTAAACGAGAGGGACGCCGAGGCGACACGACAACTGCCGAAATTGTCTTCATCGATCTCGTTGAACAAAAGTGGGGATTGTTAAGAGTTGCAGGAGGCACCGTTCCGAACCGCATTGGCGCGTCTATGGTTTGCCTTGACAAGCAGCTTTTCATCTTTGGTGGAGAGTCTGACGAGCCGGGAGACTCAATACCGAAACCTATACACTCGTATTGCATACTGGAATACTCGTTAAAGACGTGGCGATGGGTACACAAGGATGTTGCGTACGATGACAAGATCCTGAAAACAAAAATGCCGACCGCGTTTGGCTCTGCGACGTACGACCCATGGAATAGGATGATTCTTTTGGGACCTGGACTTGGATATGGCGATCGTGTATGTTACTTGCTGGCCTCCATTCTGATTACGCTGACGGTGCGATTGGCAGCAATTCCAGCAGCACTATGATCTCGTCGAAAAACACTTCATCTACTTCCACCCCATCAACCGAACTATGCGCCCGATTCCTCCGACAAGTCTTCTAGGTGGGATGAAGACATTTCCGCAAAAGCAGTCGTCGTATGCTCTGTCTTACAATGACCATTCTCATAGACGGATCACTGGTGTCCCCAATGGAGCAGATCCAAGCTCTCCTCCGCAGGTGCTGATGGCGGCGTGGTCTATTCCAAAAGAGCATGTACCGTCAACGCCTGAGATATGGCAATACTTCGTCCCGCCGACGGAAGAAATGCGATGTTTGGGTGTCCGAGCGGTGATCGCAAAGCTTGGGGTTGAATTTGTGACTTTCGCGGCCATGGGAGGGCGCGCTCTATTCCTCGGCTATGATCAACCGAAGCGTGCTGATGCTCGGATCGATGTTTGTGTAGAACTAGAGGACCTGGAGAAGATCTCTGCATTAGAGTTGGACGTGCGAGTGCTAGTGGGTTATTTTAACGACTACGTACGAGTCAACCTCGACTGACGAAATACTTTCAGGACACGGAAGATGTCAAGATGGAAAATGAAGATTCGAGTAGCTAAACATAGAGTACTGTTTCTAGGTTTGGGTATTTATAATACCCAACGTTACGCTTGGACTGTTGAAGAGATCGGGTCCTTCACTATCGCTCGCTTCGCACAATCATAATGGTCCTTGGGCGTACTGTTTCTGACGCAGATAGGACTTAAGGAGCCCGACTAGTACACAGCCACGGTGATAATCTCTTACTACCACCACGAAGAGTTTTAAGTAGCTATCGTCGCCGGAGTACAGAATATTCTGTAAAGCCATGCCAGTATTGTCAAGTCGCAAAAGAAAGGCGCTTTCTACAGCTTCACAGTCACCCTCATCCCAACGTCGACGAATAAGCTTGGGAAGTTCTGACCCCGAAGTAAGCGTATACTTCCTTTCAACGCGTTTGATTTACATACTCTGTAGTTGCCAGCATCCGATACTAGCACTATAACTAAGGTTGATGGCTTCACCATTCATCGATTGAAGAGCGCCAGCCTTCCTAAATTCTATGATTGGGTTCATTTTGTCATCGATAACGAAGGCGGACAAGTTGTAATGTACGGCGGTACGGCTCATAAACCGTCAAAGGCAACAAACCAGTTTCGTATACTTGACATTGGGAGCAATGTCCTGGCAGGCGAGTCCCGGATCCTGACTTCTGCACTTATCTTGGCTCATTCTGTGGTTCTGTAGGCTCCCGTAGTTAGAGGGCACGATAAACCTTCTCCCCTTCCCATTCTTGTAAAGCCGGCCGACGCCATATTCAAGACGTCGTCAGGTCAAAGATTTTGCTCCTCTTCGGCGGAGTCGACTCTCAGAATGGTAAAACATTATCCAAACTTGTCTCAGTAGATCTTGACAGCATGAAGTGGCGTTACGAGAATGTCAAAGGTGGGAAGGTCCTTTCGAGAGTGAACGCATCTATGGTTGCCATCAAAAATCGACTTTTCATCTTTGGCGGAAGGGACAAAATCGCAGCAAAAGCAACAGTCCGACGGAGCTACTCCATAGCTGAGTACGATGGCAACGAGTGGACATGGGTCGCCACGGACGTCCCATATGACCCAGACGATATAGAGGCATCATACGATGCAAAGGCTATTGCGATATATGACGGTGTTAAGATTCTGTTAGGGCCTGGTCGGCGACGATCGGGGAATACAGAGGCCCGTTCATCTTCTCCGTGCTCCTTTGTGCGCGCCTTAATCACCACCTCTCACAGACCGTTGACTTAAATCCTGACCGCTGGTTCGTGTTTCATACTCGGCACCGGACCTTCTCCGCCCTTTTCCCTGCGCGAGGCACTTTGCCAGACGAAGCCAACTGGTACTGGATGCAACCAGTGGGTGCTGTCACTGACCATTCTCGCTCGGACGATGCGTTAGTCGTTGCATGGATTCCGTATGGGACAGGAGATCTTGTGCCCGACATATGGCGATGCAATATGGACGAGGAGACTATTTCCTGTATGAACATACGCTCCCGTGTGTGGGATTTGGATCTTGATTTGCACTGCTTCGTTGCCTGCAAGGGGCGGTTCCTTCTCCTCGGCCACGATAACGTCATCTACAACGAAGATGGCACTCAGGCAACTGGCGAGGATGGTGAAGTGGTGACAACTTCGATAGAGGATGCGCTGTACAATGTTGTCGTCGAAATCGATGTCGAGCATTTCACCGTGAGTCGCAATGGTCCGATTATTCAATCGATATTTGAATTTCCTTCGTAGTCGGAAGTGAAGGTGGAGGATGCTTAGCGTATGATTCGTTAGTGCGTCGAGTATGGCTTACTCATCGAGTGCGATTAAAAGTTAGTCGTTGTTTCATTGAAGCTCCGTTCACCCAGCCGGCAAGAAGTTCATAATAAGAGATTGAGGCGGCATATATGGGGAAATGAGCTGGAACTCCAGAACTTCGCCCGCAAAACAGTTCCGGACTCTTTCGAGGAGAATGATGTTGAGATACAGGAATTTTGTCCCGATGAGTACTACATTCCATGCTATGAAATTGAAAGGTCAAATAAGTGCGAGTCGACAAGAGTCTGATGATAGGCGTGAAAGAATGAAAAGGGTCCAGTATTTACAGCTATCGCGATGCTTGGTCCAAGAAGGTGCGCATCAAATCGGATGCTCTAGGTAAATCTCACTCAGCGCGCTGACTTCTGCCGCTCTGTAGGTATCTTCGGTGATTGTCCAGGGCGGACGAAGAACACCAGCAACATCGAAGGATAACATCTTTTGCGACTCGTTGGTGTACTTCGGCCAGGTGATAAGTCCTGTGTTTCCGTCTCCATTGGGATCAAGGTAGTTGACAAATTGGATGATGTAGTCCTGGAGGTCAGGAGGTGGGAGTATCGAAAGCTCACGAAACGAGTTGAAGATGAGGTCGGCGGAATGGAACGTCCCCAAGATGGGAGCGTACTTCAAACGCCTGTAAACTGGACACATCATCACGGTTAGCCCAAAATCGTGTTCTGTGTCTGAGAGAAGACGTACTGTATGTGTAGATATCCTGCTTTCCTGATAACGCAGAAATGAAGAATCGACGTGGCGCTTGAAACACGGCATCTCCCTGAAAAGTAGCCAACCGATCGAATTGAGAAGTCTCCATACTGAAGAAGCCCGCGTCGGAGAGAGGTCTATCTTGATGAGTATAGAGGGCCACGAGTCTATCAATCTGGGCATCTGAAGCGGTGGGCAACATGACTTCGTGGATATAAGCCCTAAACCGACTGATTGAACTGCGAGAAGAAAGATAGAAGGCAAAAACTAGTAACGCTTTCACCGGACTGAAATGTTGCGAACTCACGTAACATTCCATTGCGATAATGAAAAGAGGGTCCCCTCGTCCTCACAATTTCCTGATAGAAGAGCTGACAGCGCTGAAGCGAATATGCAGGCAACGACAAACCAGTCACAAACGGAATGTTGGCAACTTTACCTTGCTGCACGAGACGTTGCGGATTATCAGAAAACAAGACGCCATCCGTCCGGGGAAGCCATGCCAGAATCAAGGACTAGACGGCGGCGAGAAACAGTCAGTCAACAACGTCGCAGATTCAAGCTTATACTCACCCGGTACTCTAATATGAAGGGCGAAGCGTCGACCGCCTTCTTCAACTTTTCGTAATCCACATGTCTCAGACACGCCAGAGTGTCATTCCACCCTCCACAATTTGTCTTATGTACAATGGCATCGTACTCTGAGGGACTATCAAGAACAGTGCGATAGTAGAAAGGTACGTACCTCGTTGGCCGCTCTCCAAGTCGCCGACGGGTATAGGGGCACCCGATTGCATGAAAGCGCCTCGGAAGAGTCCTTCATGGTTGCCATCGTTCATGAGCATATGCAAGGAAACCGAAATAGCGCCTGCCGATTGACCCCAGCTACCAAACGTTGTCAGCGTATGTCATGATCCGGTAGAAACAGAAAACGCACAGAGTGACTTTGGTCGGGTCTCCTCCGAATTGGCCAATGTATTTTTGGACCCATTTGAGGGCTAGTCGTTCTTGAGGGTGATAACTTCAGTGAAGGCCTCAGACGAAGAGTGAGTCGCATACGATCGTGGAGTCCCAGATTTCCGACTTTGGCGTCTTTCACCTCCTTGCCCGCCAAGAACCCGTACGCTAGAATCGCAATGAGAATACTGAGAAACTTCATAGGTCTGGTTCTGGCTTACCCGATACTCGGTAGTTCATGGCTACATAGATCATTGGCTCTCCAAGCTTGATCGAGCGTCTGACAATGCCAGTACCATCGTACCTAGAGAAGTTGAGCTCCGCCATGGAAATTCCTGGAAAGTGAAAGCGTACATCCGTGTGCCACCAATTTCGAAGCCACCTTGAAGGAAAGAAAAGCAAAGTGTCAGCTCGTAGATACCCCTCGCGTAGGACTCAGCGTATTACCTCCAAAAATCCACTATAGCAAATCATTAGCCTTTTTCCGATAGAGAAAGTCGACACATACGACAACGACTGGAAGTGGGCGAGTCCCCAGTTTCTTAGGTGCGATAACGTCGATGGTCAGACCTTGCAATGAAAAGTGAGCAAACGAGATGTCTGCCAAGCTGGAAAGCTCACAGTCTTCAGACGACGGAATATTCGCAGCGAGAATGGTATTCAAGACGAAAGTTCTGATGGTCCTCGGGAAATAACGTTTCTCGAATTTGACAGCCTGTTGAGGACAAGCCGGGGGTCTCGAAGTCGCGTCAATTCTGCCCGTGTACGCATCAACAGCCTTGGGAAGCTGAAATCGGAGTTCGCCCGTTCTACAAAAGGCTCGATTCAGCGGGGGGCGACTGGGCTCCAGAGACGCGACGTACGGTGGTTGTCCATAGGGTATACCAAGGAATTTGGAGACCGGCCCATCATGCGTGCCCGTGACGGTAGCCTTGTCCAAGCACACGGTCGGTCGCCAAGCGGGAAAGGTGGGCTGAGTAGGACACCTCGCGCCAAGCACAAGTGCCGTCTGTAAGACGATGAGAAGGATTCGAGGCGTGAACATCCTGGGGGAGCAATGGACTAACCAAGCAACAGGCGAGGTATCGTCTTATATAAAGGAAACAGAGTCGGCGTATTGATCTAGACGAGACTTTGTCTACCAAAAACGAAGCACATGCAGGAAAGAGATTTGCCCTGTAGAGGTAATTCCAGAGGAAAATGAGGGTTGTTGGGATCCCGTTGCAAATAAGTTAAAGGGAGGAAAGCTAAATTTCGTACGAATCCTGTACGAATCATTCCACGATTTCCTTGGTGCGCTTTCTGTAGGAAGACGCGTCAATTGATGTTGGACTTCAACCGTTTCAAGATTAATTCAGGCCATACGGCCCTGCTATTATATTAGATCGTGAGCGTCGTCCGATCGTGAGTGTTCTTGCTGAGGGAGGCGTTGTATCACAAATGGGAATCGGTTTCGTTTGCGTTGATGCAAGGGTGTCCTAGCAGCCAGATGTCGAAAGACATATAACAGCAACCAGTTTATGGGGTATGATTTGGGAACTGAAAGAAACGTGCTGTAAGTCTTGTCATTCGATAAGACGAGCACGGACCATCGGATAAAGTCTTCGTTGACGTCTTCTCTCCTTCTCTCCTTCGAAAAGACTAGAAAGAACTCCATAGTAGCTGCTCTCGAGAACTGTGACATGGACCATCTTTCAAGTAGATCATGTACGAACGGAACGCGGACTCTCTTACTTTGCACTCACCCGGGCGTCCGAGAGAATCAAGCGCGGGAAATGCTGCAAGGAATGGTCAAATCATAGGAAAGCATCAGACGCAGAAATAGTGCGCGGTAGTTGGCGAATTGCGAACTGGTTGAAAATATTGAATAATCTAATCGCAAAGGTCCAGACCAAAGAAGTCTGGCAGACTCAAGAGGTGTCAAAACAGACCGCCCTGTCAGTATCATGTGTGTGAGTGTCAGGCAATGAGCCAATCACACCGACGCGCCTACTCT
This sequence comes from Mucidula mucida, assembly GCA_015501055.1. Classification (NCBI taxonomy): domain Eukaryota; kingdom Fungi; phylum Basidiomycota; class Agaricomycetes; order Agaricales; family Physalacriaceae; genus Mucidula; species Mucidula mucida. Next base: position 19,382 of record JADNYV010000084.1, read on the forward strand.
ATAATTGAAATGGGATCTGCGCCGGTTCCGAGGGGACGTTTCTGGACACAAAAGACAAATGTGTCAGGAAGCGAACTGGAACCTCCGATTAGTTCCTCCCAAGTAGATCATGCACGGATTTTCCTAACCACACCAACCGAGCATCCGAGGGAATCAAATGTGCTGAATGCTGAAGATGCACATCACACATCACACGTCGTAGCAAAGCACCATCTCCAAACACAAGATGTGGTAGTTAGATCGATTAGACGCGGCTTACGAGACGAAAAGACAACGAGCTTCGCGAAGTCCCAGGCCAAAGAAGTTCGCGCTCAAGTAGGCGTCATGTAAACTAGACGACACTGATGTTAATGTGAGTGGGCTTCAGGCAACAAATTGACTACACCTACTTCTGCTCCAAAACCGAAACTAGATCTGTACGGCACGTCGTTGTGATTATGCAGACAAAGGTTTTATAGAGTGAGGACACACCTTTTGGAAAACATTTCCCGTAAGCATATGCATTGAAGGGAGATATAAGCTTCAGACGACATCGTGAAAGCCCGCCTGGTGACGACGATATAGACGCTGAAAGTCTAGGAGATCTGGAAACATCATTGAGCAACCTCCTTAATATGCACCAACCAGCAAAGAAGGTATTGAATGGGATACGACCGATGTCTTGAAGACCCTGTACTAGTCGCTCCATGACGTAGATCAGCACAAAACGCGGATTTAGGTCAAAGTTTTCAAACCTAAGTAGCCAGCGAGGTATCAGATAGGCGACGTCTTCTATTAGGGAAAGGACTTTCAGTCAGGTCTGGGCATCGATGTCAGAATGCGGACGAGGCTAATCGAATCTTTACGGTGTTGTTCAGATTCGCACGGAGCCTAGAGATCTGAAGAGAGAATCATATTGAGAGCAATTTGCAGTACAAAGCAACGACCACATAATGTCAAGCAACCTCAAGCATGCCATATACATCTCGCTTGTAATTCTCCATTGGCACCGGGGCAGAGTGTCGCGCTAGGCGCGTCTTGAGACGACTCTTGGTGACAATGCTCGCATCCACCTGCATGTCGTTGTGCTCGAGATGCGGTTGAGTGACGGTGCGAGGGCGTTGACGAGGAGTAGGAGAGGGCATGGAAATACGTCGATATCTCTTCCTTGGGGGAAGATCGTCCTCGTCTTCTTCATCCAGTATTGCCAGCTTGGGCGTTCCGCGAGTGCTAAGGCGTGCACAGGGGCTCGAGGACGGGCTGTCAACATCTTGGGTGACATCACGTGTGCGAGAAATCTTGGGTGCAGGCGGGGGAACAGCGCGTCTCAGGCCAACAATGACTTCGATGGAGTTTCGAATGAATGACGCGTCCTCGTCGAGACTGATGGTGAGCACGTTGGGAAGCTTGTCGTTGAGCTTGGCAGCGACAGAGACGAGCTGGGAGTGGGACATGGTAAGAAGGTCTTCGTGGCAGCAGAAGGGGATAGCGTCAAGGGCGGTAATGACAATGGCGTCCTCGGCGGTGTCTTCATTCTGCAGCGCGATGCTGCCAGAGGGTGTACGATGAACATGAGGCTTGTCGACGATGGTCTCGAGGCTGCCAAAAGGCTCTGGCTTTCTTCTGAAGAATAGATTGCGAACTGGGGTGAAAGGAACAGTAAACGAGCGTGTAGAGAGACGACTAGGCTGCTTGCCCGCCTTGGGCATGGTGGTGGGAGGCAAAACGACTGGTCTTCCCAATTTGGACAGGTCCTCTCCCACTACGCGTACACAAACAATTCGATCTTCGCACCAACGTCTCCGCAATGAGCAAGTAATGCCCTTATCACCCTTAGCGTCCGATGAACCGAGTATCCTCTCTCGGCGACGTCCCTCGACGACGGCGGACCTCCCAGCCAAGATCAAATATCCAGGCGATAGGCGGCCGTCGTCGAGCTATACCAATGAAGTCGTCGAAGTAGATGATCCCGGAGGATTCCACAGGAATCTGCTGCTCGATATGAAGCAGATGGTTGGCGGCGCTGTTGGCAACGTGCGTACTCTTCGTTGAAAAGGATAAGATACCAATAGATGTTCCAGATGAGCATAAGCCCATATTCTCGCGACATCGTCCTCGCCGCGTGTGTATATCCATTAGTCTGGAAAACGCGCTGGCTCATATGCCTGTAGACGCCGTGGACTCTTCATAATAGATCTCGAGGCCAACTTGGAGGTTCCCAGATTTCTGCCTCAAGGTGGTACGTGGGACGTGGCCGATGTACAGTGGAACCCGCACACGTCTCGAGCAGAATACATCGTGTCCACCTCTTGCGAAAAACTGTACGTTCACTAGCCTACGTCTCTCCTCTCATCTAACCCAATTTCTCAGGCTAATATGGAATCTAATGGCGTCAGGCAATTCCAACATCGAACACATTCTATCTGCACACTATCGGGCCATTACCGATATCAACTGGCATACCAAAGAGCCCAACATTGTTTCGAGCACCGGTATCGACTCTTGGGTATGGACGTGGGATCTCAGAGAGCCTAGGAAAGCGATATTCGGACTCTGCGCGTTCGCAGCGCCTGGAACACAGGTCAAGTGGAACAGACAAGACCCGAACATTCTTGCCTCGGCGCATGCTAACGAAGTGCTCCTATGGGATCGACGAAAGGGCTCTTTACCAATCTCCAAAATTGATGCGCATACATCCAAAATTTATGGCATTGATTGGTCCCACCACGACTCGAGGGAAATAGTAACCTGTTCTTTGGACAAAACTATCAAAGTCTGGGATATGCACGAAGCAGATCCAAAATCTGTCATTAACACGACGTATCCAGTTTGGAGAGCGAGGAATCTACCATTTGGAAGAGGAATATTAAGTTTAGCGCAGAGGGGCGAGACGATGCTGGAGATGTATGCGACCGAGGGTTCAAGGGAGCCTATCCATGAATTTGAGGGCCACACCGATGTTGTGAAGGAGTTCGTCTGGAGAAGAGGTGGTCAAGGTTCGCTTTCTTTTCTTGTCTCGCGCACTTGTACTAATTTCAACTCACAGACGGCAATGACTTCCAGCTCATCACTTGGTCGAAAGACCGTACTCTTCGATTCTGGGGTGTCGATTCTGATATTATCCAGGTAGCTGAATTTGGTGTTCTTGTCAGGGCAAACATTGACGTCTTTTGCAGCAAGTAGGTTCCACCCCAGTGAAACCGAGGAACTTTGACCCGGATCACACTATTTCTTTCCGTACCCCTCCCCATACACCTAAAAGCTCTGTAGTCTTATCCGCGCCTGTCGGGCATAGATCTATTCTGGCCGAGGTCCGAGCTGGTGCACCACCTCGACAACAGCAGCCACCATTGCCCCAACCCATTGTGAGCAAAGCCAAAATGACTCGCGGATCCATGAGATCGACGGCGCGTGGTGGTGTAGATGGGTTGACTTGGTTAGCGAGCGTGAGAGTCGAAGATCGGAGAAGAGGGAGCTCAAGTAATCCTGGCAGTGAAGGTAACAGTGCCGATGCCAGTCGAATGAGCTCAAGGTCGAGAGGAAATGACGATGAGCGAAGAAGTGAAAGTCGAAGTCGAGGGGTTGTCAGTGCTGGGATCGACGATCCGAAGGAGAGCCTACAAGACGAGTACGTTTTTTATTTTTCTGTGACAACCTACCTCACTTCGTCCAGAATTACGCGCGTCGTTACAACCTTGGCGCAGAACAAAGTTAGGCTTGAAAGGGTATGATCAAGTCTCTCCCACGCCCTGATACCGACTGACATTGTGTGTAGCACGAACTGACTGCAAAAAAGCGGTTCTGTACTATTGGTCTACATGGACCGTGGGGTCAATCGTCGACGACAGTCTTCGTGTTCATGCGTATCACGTTCACTTTCCCAAAGGAGTATCCTCATCGTGGGCCGGATTCTACCCCTGTCGTCAGCTTGGAACCGAATCCTCTTATTTCTATCAACGATCGTGCGCGCATTCTTCGAAAACTGAAGACTATCAGAGAATCCCGACGGCCTTGTTTAGAACCTTGTCTTCGATTTCTGCTTTTCAAGAACGAGGACGTCGACGAGAAACCCATCCATCTAGATTCGGGATCTAGCGATGAAGAGGATGAAGGCAAGAGGCGAGAACAAGAGCATACGGTAGCGTTGTTGAGGAACAACAAGAATTTGGCTGAGCCTAGGACGACGCAAGGTGTCTTTGGACCTAATGGTGCGCATATTTTCTTGCAACCAGACTACTCAAACTCATCAACAATGTATATGTATAGGCGAGCTTGTTTGCTTTTTCAACAGCCCTCCACGCTCGATGAAGAATATACCTCGGTTCATAGAATCGCCGACGACACAGTCACCTACTCCTGAGGAGAAAGCTGAGAACATGTATCAATCGCCTGCGCTCGCTACTGAAGCTATTCGGCGGTTGGAGGCTGCTGCTGTGGATCATCAGTCTGCGACCAGTGTGCTCCGTCGAATGGACGATCAGATTACGCGGTTCTTGACCAACTCTTTGACGTTCTCGCAGGCGCGTTTTCGTGATCGGTTTCGTGCCACCCCACAGCGCTATGTCACGCCGCAGAAGACGACGGTCTTGTTGATCAATACGACCACGGTGGCAGGCGGGGATCGGAAAGTTGCAAGGGGTTATGTGTTCACTGTTACTGGGGAAGGAGACGAGGGCGAAGATGGCGGTTTGGGTCTTCTGTGTGCGAGAAACGCTGCGGTTGCGCGTAAACACGGCAGATATGACCATGCGAGGATCTTCGTCTCGTTAGGTGCACTGCTGAGCTTCCGAGAATTTCCGCAGGATGGAGTTTCTTCCAAGAACGATGCGCTTTGGAATCTTGTCAAACAGATGTATGTGCTTTCCTGATCCTTATTGAAAGGATAGCTAACAAGTATTACTAGAATGAATGCTCTGGCTGAGGAGAAGGACGTTCAGATGCTCGCCATGGTAGCTATGACAGTTCTCCAAGTCATTCCGCCACTCGCGGGGCTCAAGCCTATGTCTCTCAAGAGTCCGCGGGGCACGCCTTTCCGACCAGGTTTCTCGGATGGCTACCAAGCTGACTATTTCAGTCTCACGAGAGGCGCCCAACGCATCCGGTCAGGTCGAGAGAGCCCAAAGTCGCCCATGTGGCCCCGGCTTTCTGTGCCGTCGTCCCCGACAAACCTACCCTCCGCTTCTGCGTCGTCGTCGTCTTCGCGCGCAGGCTCGTGGTCGAGTCTTTTCACGACGAACACGATGCGGCAGTTTATGGCGGAGAAGTTGACTGGTGTCCAGGATTCTTTCAAGGACGGGCTTGCGACGCCTACTGTTGAGAAGACGCCGCCCTTGATGATGCGCTCGACGGCGATACCGATACCTGGTGGCGGATCGCGGGGAGAGCCAATGTCACCTCATCCGCATCAGCACAAGAAGAGTGGAGGGCATGAGTCGCTCATTTCGAGATCTTGGAATGATGAGAAGAGGGGCGATAAGAGGCGGATGAGCACAGTGTCGTTTTCGCCTGCAAAGTCGACTGTGTCGAATGTGACGGCAACTTCGAACCGCGGTAGTGGTCCCAGGAAACGGATAGTGTTTGAGGAAGCTCCACGCGAAGCGTCGTTAGTGTTCTTCCTGCCATGGCCGTTCGTGTGTAATCTAACATGACGTGCAGGTTGTCAGTACCCTTCAACCGAAACGACGTGTTGACGTATGTGCGCTACGTTCACGCCTATGCTGAATTTCTGTTCCGCTGGGAGCTGCATCATAAGAGGCTCGAGTTGCTGAAGGTCGTGGATCCGCATGCAGAAGCAGACGTCGTTGCGCATCGAATCGGTTCGTCCATACCTCGACCTGCCTCAGGTCCGATTCTCATACTACTTCTTCTCATCTAGGTGTTTCGAGAATATGCGCTGAATGTCGGTCGATACTCTCCGCGGATGCTAAGGCGTGTCCGGCTTGCCACCATCCGTCGACGATGCCGAATTGCGCTGTATGTCGGTTGCCTGTTAGAGGTTCGTCTACTTGGCTGAGTATTATATTGTGTGTTGGGCTTCGCTTATACGCTTGGACCAGGTCTGTCGCAGAGTTGCACGCGGTGCTTGCATGTGATCCACATGTCGTGTCGGAAGGTGGTGGTTAAGGTTGAGACGTGTCCGTCTGGGTGTGGGTGTACGTGCAAGTGGAAATAGAAAGGAGAATGTTGTGTGACTGGCGGCTTGAATGGGGTGATGATCACAAGGATGCGTGAATTGTGCCGGCGCCATCGATATAAATAGTCGGTTAGCTTTCGACTGTCAGCATCCACCTACAGGTAGGAGGGGATCTCTCTTATGTCATCTTGTTCGTTGACGATATTTTAGCTCGGTATTCCTTTAGCATACGCGATGGCGAGTCAAGACACTCGGGTGAAGCCACAGCCGCCTTTGTTATCCTCCGTCGAGTCTCCTTCCCCAGCGGCCCAAGCAATACAGAGTTGCGTTCGAGCGCAGCTTGCGCATGTGCGCGCGACGTTCCTGAGTTGCGCTCTGATACATCCAACGTGGTTCGTTCTCCGCCAGTGCTTGAAGATACGCAGAAGCGGGATGTTTGATGTCATCCATGTACGCTACCCTGCTTTGTAATTTGCTTATTTTTGACGATTTACAGGTGCAATTTGTAACATTCTAGATATCGACTCTCTACTCGATGTCACACCTTCACTTCACTCCCATAGTCGCTTGTAATAGAGTACTTGTGTAAGAACTTTGTCGAATCAAATGTGCGCCACCATTGAACTCGTGATCATCGATCATCGACTTCACGGTCACGTTTATGAATGTCAAGTTTTTCCGATCTTGCTATACTCGCCAAAAATGGACTAGAGCAGTTCTGTGATGAGTGGGATCATATATAGGTACAGTAGTCTTGTAATATTGATAGTAGACTTTTAGATGGATACAAGTACATTGGTGTGAGATGAATGAATCTAGGCTGTCAAGGCCACACTATGGGGCGTTAAATCATTGACCGCAACATTGGGTACCTTATTGGACGGCGGCAGGGGCGAAGACGCCGACGGCGGCGGTTCACTAGTATTGCTACTGGAAGCCGGAAGTCTATCGAAGCAATTAGTTCATTGCCATGGGCAGTACGTCGCGAGTGAAGCTCACATGGCATCTGGATGGCCAGCTACCCGTGTACCGTCTGGTGCGATACCACATGCTCTGAAACACAGTCATTACTATAAGCGGAAAACAAAAGGGAACCCAAAGTTGAAACACACTCGACAATCTGATCCCAATAACTCGTCGGCTCAAACTCGTACGCGTGCTCGCCGCCAAAGTCCGCATCGAGATGGGACGCCGGGATGAGCTCCAGCAAGTCAGGGTTGAAGCGCATCTGCCAAGCATCAAGCATGAGAAAAAAAGGTGGCGGCGGCGCTCCACCGGCGTACCTTGTCGCGCGTGATGGGATCCAAGAAGGGGGAGATGCCCTTGTAGAAAAAGTTGAGCAGCATCGGGAGATTGACGACGAGCGCGCGGCCGAGGGTCTCGACGTAGTGCTGCTGCAGGATGTGGAGCACCTTGCGCGCGATGGATATTGAGGGATTGGTGCGGAGGGTGGTGGATTTGTAGTCGACAATGATCACGAGGGACTCTTGCCCTGGTGGCATAAGGTCTTTGGCGCGTTCTCTGTTATTGTTATTGTTATTGTCGAGACAACAGAAGGTGAGGGGAGAGAGAGGCTTACAAGCACCAGACGAGGTGGCGAAGCTGTCGCGGACTTGTTTCGGTGTTCTCCCGCCCTGGGCGCATGTATATTATCGGACGGCCATCTTTATCAAAGCCATTGATGATGCTTCACACGTCAAACATTAGGAATGTGATTTTTGAAGAGAATACTATACATTTTGCCCGTTTCGCTTTCGATTCTGACGTCCTCGGGGACTATCAAGTCGGGTTTGAACTCGCGGCGCCATTCAAGGGTGGCTTTGATGCGCTTCTGGGCATCGGGGAAATTCCACTTGGCCGAGCGCATATAGCGAGGCATGGTGTCGGGCTTGTTGAGCCACCTACGCTCCCAAGGATGGTAGGGATCACTCTCTGGGAGCAACAGCGTGTCTGCATACTGCCCTCACGGTTAGATCAACTATCCGGGTAAAGACTACGGCATCTAGCGTACCTCTTTCAGCGCCACAATGTGGGCCTTTTGTTCGTCAGAGTAGTTGTGAATGGGGCCGACCTTTACAGAGTTGTCGGGGACGGTGAGTACCTTGTTTGTCGTCGCAGTGGCGGCCATGGTGGTTGGGAAGAAAATGAAATGGGCATGCTGGAAAGCGGCCGATGGGTACAAGAATATCATTACGTGAAATTATTCACTCTTGATGCGTCACCGGCAGATGCGATCGGTCCGTTAAAACCGAGCCCGAGAGATGACTGTTCCTCGGTGTGATATCTTGAGAGCAGGATTCGAGGCGAGTTTACTGCGAAAAGAGAGCATTTCGAGCTAGAATATGCAGTTAGAACGACTATAACGTCTTCTGGTGTGCGGGTTATAGTGGAGGAGCCGAGTTCCATCTCGGTAACTGGTTAGAGTACTAACGGGGCCTACGTGATGAATGCATTGAATCTCCTGCCTGTGGTCGCCGCCGCCGCTGCAACAGCGTCCCGCCAAATTGAGGATCACTAAATGTCGGTTTGTCCCGAGGAAACAATGGTGTCTCGGAGAGGCTTAGTAAATCCCACGTGACCGCATATGTGCTCACCAATCTAATCGTGATCCGGAGACAAAAAAACGCAATCCGTGTAACCCACCTCAACCTCATACCACCACCATGGCTCCCGAACCCATCAACAGTCTCGCTGATTTCCAGAAGATCGTGAGTTGCTCGAGACGTGGTACAAACCTCCGCTAATTGTCTATATTCTGCAGATTAACGGCGATAAGCCTGCCGTCATCGACTTTTGGGCAACATGGTGTGGCCCGTGCAGAATGATCTCTCCCATCTTCAAGAAGTTTGCCGAACAAGAACCATACTCAGGTGTCGGATTCTACACCGTCGACGTTGATGAGCAGCCCGACATCTCGCAAGAGGTCCAGGTCACTGCTGTAAGTAACCCAATGCATGGCGAAAAGCGATATTTCTGACAAAGAATTGCTTAGATGCCTACTTTCCTCGCGTTCAAGGGCGGAAACAAGATCGGGCAATCTATGGGTGCCATTCCTGCCAATCTGCAGGTGTGTAGCGCTATTACGGGTGCTGATTTCGATATCTGAAACCGCGTATTTTAGGCTCTTGTGAAGACTGCTGCAGAGGCTGTCACTCCTGAGGCTGCTGCCACTCCTGCTCCCGGAGCGCCTCCCGCTGAAGCGGCAACCGATGTACCCGCCGCCCAAGGTGCGTTACTTCGTTTAGCAAGTCACTCTCATATACTTAACTAGGATCTCTAGCTGTTGAAGAGCCCAAGGCATGATTAGAAGTCTCAAACTGTACACTTATCGCTATTCATATGTAATCCGAATTTTGTTGCCACATACGTCTCCTTGCGGTCCATCGATTTGGTCGGACAGTGGTCACTACTGCACTCTAGTTCGGATGCATGTCAACAAGGAAAAGAAAGTTCCTGCACTTGCGGCGTTGATCACAAAATTCGGTGCATGAGTTTAATGCATGATATCTATCATTCTTTCCGTTGCTTCCGCTGGAAGTTGAAGATTAAGATAAGATGAGCATTCTGGTTAAGAATAAGGTCAAATTCAAGATCTTCAGTCTTCACGTATCCTTCTTGGCGCGGTATTACCTCAAGCAAAACGCTGGTGTCACTGATGTGCAGCGCGCCTCTACAAAATAGAATGCCGGCCGGCACATCAACTGGTTCTGTCGCTTACCACCACCATCTGCTCGTTCCTCTTTGTACGTGACTGCAACCGTATTCTTGGCGACGACTAAAGCAGATTCAGTCCAACCTTTCCCGGATACCCTCGCAAAATGCAACCCTTTCCAAACCGAATGGGACTTGGTCTGTCTCCCCCTCTGCCGTCGTTTGGCCAAGGACCCTCAATGTCTGCTCTCGCACAGCAGCAGGCCCAGCGAAATATGCACTTTGTCCCGCCTCAGGCCCAGAAGTTCACCACTCTCTTCATCGGCTCCATATCAGGTGGCATCCAAGATTCCTTTCTTAACCAGCTCCTCGATGTGTGTAACGTTCCGTACATTATACCGACTTTTTCTGACAAAATGTTGCATAGGCCTGCGGTCCAATAAAATCTTTCAAGCGATTGATTACACCGGCCAACAAGCCCCAAGGTTTGGCTTTGCGGAATTTGAGGAACCGGACGCTGCGTTGCGCGCCATAGAATTGTTGAATGGTGTCGAGCTTCCGGCATTGGAGGACGGATGTGCCAATAAAAAGCTACTGGTGCGTCTTATAATCCTTTTCGTCCCTAGTGCTCGCCCACGTCGACTCGCATCTAGGTCAAAGCAGACGAAAAGACCCGCGCATTCCTCGATGCATATCAATCACAGCGGATGTTGACAAACGTGCGTTCTATCCATTCTTCCTTCGCATTATATTTATGTTCCCGTAGCTCGACGAAGCAAAGCAAAAAGACTCCAAATCCAGAATCGCAGCTCTCGTCGACCAAATCAACAAAACCTCTGAAGACGCAGCCAACCAGGGCCTCATTGACCGCGAAAAATATGTTATTCCTCCTCATCTCCACGACCTGCAAGAAGCCGACCTCCCAGAGACGCAGCGCGGGCTTGTCATTTCCGAAATAGCGCAATTCCGTGAAAGGGCGGCCAAAAGGGAACGCGAAAAACTGCGAGAGGCCATGCCGCCGGTGACCCCCAGTGGACCAAAGATGCGTGAGTGGGGCAAGCCACAGCAACAACAGAGTCAGCCCTCTCCCCAGGCCTTTGGCAAAGGAGTACAAGGATATAGCAAACCTGTTGGCTTTGTCAAGGCGGGTGGTGGCGATACCGACAGGTCAACTCCCAGAAGAACGGACGAGGAAATGGAGCGCGAGCGGAAGGAGGCGCGGAAACGGGACGAAGAAGTGTCATTCAGAGACGTCCGTTTCATTGATCCTTTTCTTTCCATTTTCTGACATTTGTACAGCGGGAACGACGTTATGAGCCTCGGGAACGATCTCGTATCAATGCTCTAGAACGAGCCATATATCGAGTGCAGGCCAATAAAGAAGCAGAGGAGCGCGACCGAATAGAGATGCGCGCCCGCCTCGACGTCTGGGATGACGATGAAAGTGACGAGGTTTTCTACGTCGACCGCGCCCGGTGGCGCCAGCTTCGCGCGCGTCGTCTGGAAGCTGAGGAAGCTGCAGACGCAAAGTCGCGGCGGTTCGAGGAGCAGGAAGCAGAGAATTTGCGCCGCGAGTCTGAAGACTTTTTGGCACGCCAGATGGACGAGATGCAGGCTCTTGCGGAGGAGCAGCGCAAGGCGGGCATGCTGCTTGATGACGGAGCACCGCTCAAACTGACGGTGACTATGGCGAAAGAGAAGGAGGAGATCAAGGAGAAGATGGAAAAGGCGACAGTGTTTGCGCAGGACGAGGAGGACGAGGATGCGGTCAAGAAACGCAAGGTACCGCTGGTGAAACTTGACTTCAGCGTGGCGGAGAGCGGGGAGCAGGCGCGCGCGAGGCTGGAAAAGATCCGGCAAAGTGTGCCGACGGACAAGGAGACGTTATTCAAGTCCAAGGTTCGGTGGGACGGGTTGTCGGATGTGATGATTGACAGGAAGTTGGAGCCACTGGTGAAGCGATTGATGATCAAATACCTCGGTGAGATGGAAGAGGAAGATCTGATCATGTTTGTTTTGGAGCATCTCAAGGATCATAAAGGTCCGCAGAAGCTTGTCGAAGGGCTTGAACCGGTATGTGCGCTGTTTTTATTACAATCATCATACTGACTTCGAGTGCAGGTACTCGAGGAGGAAGCCATTGAGCTTGTAGTGAGCGTGTGGCGGCAAGTCATTTTTGAGAGCATGGCGTATGGGGAAGGGCTGCATAGCGAGAAGGTGTTTGTCGATTCTGCGGTTTAGGTGCGTAGCCATCCGAGTATATTTGAGGAGTACAAGGTCTTGCTATCGCGCCGAGGCGAGGTCGAAGAGGGCGGACTAGGTGTGGTTATGTCGCCGTGAGTTTCATCATTTGAATGCTGTTAATAATGATTATTTCGTTTCTTTGCCTTGATGCTATCTCTTGTTTGATTGATGCGAGTTTGATCGATGCTTGGCTTTGGCTACGATGTCGTATGCTGAAGCAATGAAATCTACATTTACAACGGGCGCATTTGCCAACTCACTGTCATGTTGACGCGAGGTCTCGATTACAAGACAGAGAATGTGCTGCACATTGCGTTTGATGGGGCCGTAGAGACGTAGTATACGGTACAGATAAGAATTGCTTCATGGCAAGGCGACTGAAAAGCGACTCTCACCGTCACGCAGCCTACACGAACGACTCCGACTGGGAACGAAGCAACTCGCTCTCTTCAAGGGCAACACCCACACCCATAACCACGCAAGTGCATCGTCCCACCTCCTCAACCACTCTTGTCTCCTCCACCACCGGCGTATGGAGGATGCAGACCGAACACTGCAAAGTCAGGCACCACTAAACTCCCACGCTTCTCAACGTGTTCTTCAACCTCCTCTTTCGTCCCTTCATCATGTCTGGCGGTGACTTCCGTCCAGTACATTTCGAATCAACATGTACTATCCTCACATGCACGTCTGAGGAATTCCAAGACATGTACAATGATGCGAATCTTGACGACGACGTGTTGCTAAACATAATCCGGACGTACCACGATGAACTAGTCGCTGCCAATCTGGATAAACTGCTGCAAGGCATGCTTCTTCACGCCCCGACTCGCGCCGGGCGGCGCTATGTGGCTGTTGCGCTGCATATTGCGCATCGCAAAGGCGCGGATGCCGTCGTTGGCGTGGCTCGGGCGTGGATGGATCATCTATTCCTCATGAGTCAGTTTTTTTACACTCTATGCCCAGTTTATAAGTAATGAATCCTGAGCAAGAAGGTTTTTTGTTATAGTGCTCTCCATCTCCCGAGCTTCCTACAAAGTTGAGACGCCCACCTTTGACGAGCGTGATAGTTCAGAGCTGAGAGCCACGGTCCGTATTCATATGACAGCAAACTGATTTCTTATGCATCATCCAGCTAGGTGTCCGTGAGGGCTACCGATGCGCCATCACGCGCTCTTTCGATAGACAGCGAGTTTTGGAGCTTATGGCGGAGGGTAGAGAGGATGAGATCCCTGAAGCACCGCAGAGTGTCATGGCTGCGGTGCACATCATGCCGTTGTTGCTCAACAGTTTCATAGATAGATCCACGACGGTATGTTGTTACCTAGTACAGTTTTTTTGCTTCCTCAGCTCAAGTCGGTTTTGTTTTCAACAGGAAAGAGCCCGCACATGGGACATGCTTCGCTCATGGACAGGTCTCGACATGACCGCGTCTGATATCCACACGCCCGCCAACACTATCCTGATGACGCTCGCCGAACACCTTGCATTCGCAAGGTTCCAGTTGTACTTTGACAAAGAAGCTGTAGGTGAAAACGTTCTTTGTTTTTATCCCGAGCGCTCATCATAATATGTTATAGTTTCCCAATGAACCGAACAAATACAGAGTGCGGCCTATTATGCGTGGCTTGTATATGAGCTCTGGGAAAAGGGAAGCAGATGTGGAATTCAACACAATGTCCGAGGTGGACCCTCCGAATCCGGATTTCTTGAGGATACATGCCGCCTTTGCAAAGGTGCTGCATCTCAGCGGGGCCGCAGACCGGTTTGAGTGGGATGATGATGATGAACGAGAACTTGACCCCCACCGGACCTTTGATTTTGCTCAGGATCTTAGCCGTCGTCTAGTCATCTCTGCAATGTAGACGAGTTTCCCTTTTGCGATGAGTTGACATTGGAGTGGACAATACTAAAGGCATATGGATGTACTAGTAGGATAGGACATCAGAAGTAGCCTACCAAGTCCTTCCGTCGCAACTCAGAACTGCGGGGAGGGGGGTCCTAGATAACGCACATGATGATGCACGTCAATGAAGCTGTTGAGATGAAAGATTATAATAGCTCCTCAAGTTTCATGTTAAGAAGCGTCGGATATGGTGTAACGGCTAACATTAGCGCCTCTCATGAACCATCAGGTCGTTCATTCTCCGCGGCAGTGCGCGCTAGCTCGGGGTTCGATTCCCCGTATCCGAAATAAAGATTGTTTACTTTGATTTATGCCGGTACGTGTCTAAAGTGGCGCAGCCGTCAAGCGGGCAGTTTTTCGTCTATTTGAATTTTATACTGCTCAAGAGCTGTTGCCTCAGGCAACAGCTTTACCCTATCCTTTTACTACTTACACGGTCCGTCCTTAGCTATTCAGTTGGTGTAGGCGGAATCTAAGTAACATTGTAACAGTCTCAGGAATGGGACAAACAAGTCGTGCCAGCGACGCGTTGAGTGCAGCCCATGGGCGGAAGTCTGTTCATTGTTCCCAAAGAATGTACGTGTTGATGCAGTAGCAGCCATTACTTTCGACTATCATAAAGTCTGCCGAAGACAATTCGTCGTGGATTATCGCAAGCGGGGCGACGATATAATCCTATATTTGCCCACCTTTCATCGAAAACAAAACAGCTCCAATAGTCGTCCAACTCGCAGACTAAACACTCATTGCAGGAATTACAGTGCATAAAATATCGTGAGTCCAAAATGGATGCTATCGCATCTGCCTATCCTCAAAGAACCTCTGTGGAAGGTGAGGGAGAGTAGGTTTAAGTGTAAAGAAACCATACCTTGAGATGTCTCAACTGCCAAGCACAGGTTCCAACCAAGACTACAATCTGCACGACGCTGTACCACACTGCTCGTGAATTAGTAGCCTCGCTAAGATTTCTGTAGTCCGCCTCGCGTTCTCGCTGGTACTGCTGCTCGCGGCGTATGTCTTCCAACTTCTGGTTCAAATCCCTGATTTTGGAAGCCATCTCGGAGACATGGGCGCGGTCGTGCTCTGCACTGGCCTTGGTCTTGCCCACTACGATATCGAGGTATAGGCGGATGTGGGTAGACGAGAACCACGACGTGTAGTTGGTTGAGAGACATATTGAGTGGTCGCCCGAGTCGTGAGAGGTGAAGGTGAAGCGGCCGTCAGAGGGACCTTTGGTTTTGACGACGATTTCGCCAGTATCGACTTCCTGTAATGACAAGTGAATACGTGTTCAGTAACGCAGAGGAGGGCGCACCTCTACTTCGACGTGTATGCCGAGCTCTTCATCTTTGACGTAGTTTTGCTGTGCCTCTGACCACTCTAGGGCTCTGTAATGGCCTGTTGGTTGTTGGTGAGAATGGTGATGAGATTAGCTGGCGCGCCGTACCCTCGACGACAGTGTCCGTTGGCAGCTCCTCGATGAAACAGCGTTTCTCATTAGCATCGAGATAGAAATGCAGCGCGTTGGCTAGCGCAAAGCACAGCGACAGAAAGCAGAGCGGTATCAGGGGATGGCGCATGGAGGGAAAAGTCACCTGTCACGCGTTACTCTGCACTTTTCTCTCGCCATGATGGCGGCGCTTCCCAGCCCGTACTACTCGCGACCCTACTCTGCGACGCCGCCGCCGTCGGCCAATATCGCTCACCCAGTCCCCCACCAAGGCGTCGCCCCGTTCGTGCCCAGCGCAGGCCTCAATCTGACCGCCCAACTTGCCGCGTATGAGGACGGCAAAATATATGGTCTCGTTATTGAACTCATGGACCCGGCCACGCGAGAGGGCGCCCTGCTCGAGCTCAGCAAAAAGAGAGAGCAGTACGACGATCTGGCGTTGGTGCTCTGGCATTCGTTTGGTGAGCACCGCTGCTTGCATTTCCATATGACCAAATCCTCATTTCTGGATGACAGGTATCATGCCCGCGCTTTTGCAGGAGATTGTCTCGGTCTATCCTCTGCTCTCGCCTCCCAATCTGACTGCCCATGTGTCTAACCGGGTCTGCAATGCCCTTGCCTTGCTCCAGTGCGTTGCCTCTCATACAGACACGCGTCAACTGTTCCTCAACGGTACGCTGCCCATACACATCGCTCTGCCGTAATGCTGACAACGCCCAGCCCATATACCCCTCTTCCTATATCCATTCTTGAATACCACCTCCAAAACTCGTCCATTCGAATACCTCCGTCTGACGTCCCTCGGTGTCATTGGGGCTCTCGTCAAAGTAAGTCTTCTCCCTTTTACTACTACATGCAGCGTCCTCATGTTTGATAGCAAAATGATAACAACACTGTCATCAACTTCCTGCTCTCCACCGAGATTATACCATTGTGCCTCCGCATCATGGAAACTGGTTCCGAGCTCTCCAAAACAGTTGCCATCTTCATTGTACAAAAGATTCTGCTTGACGAGACGGGCCTCACCTACATCTGCCATACCTACGAGCGCTTTTACGCCGTTGGTACCGTCTTGAGCAACATGGTCAATCAGCTCGTGGAGACGCAGGCTGTCCGGTTGCTCAAGCACGTCGTGCGCTGCTACTTGCGGCTCAGCGACAACCTCCGCGCCCGCGAGGCCCTTCGTGCCTGCCTCCCAGAGCCATTACGTGACCAGACTTTCAGCGTCCTGCTCAAAGGCGACATGGTCACCAAGCGCTGCCTCACCACCCTTCTTAACAACCTCAACGAACCCTAATCTATCACCACGACACATTGCTTGGATCCATCACTTACTTACATATATCTATCGTTTCCCCGCATTGACTCCGCTTGGGCATTTCCGTTGTAGTAGAACTCCAAATAGTGTACAAATTGTATAGTTGTATCTACCTGAATATTCAATTCATGAATGCTGTAAAATAATGATTGTGTGTGCGAGTGTGGCGCAATAAGGTCGGATGCCGACGCGCTCAAGTTCTACTGAGCGAGCACCTTGGTGTTTGCGCAGGGGAGAGCATCTCTACTATGGAACGACGAGCCAAGAGCTACTGATGTGTGAACGCTCTGCAGGGGTATGATGGCAGTGTGTTTGACGCATCGACTGTGCTGGAGGGTTGGTTGATTCCTGATATATTGTCATTGACTTGAGCACATGGTACTGAACTAGCAGCATCGAGACCGCATACGTTTTGTGATATTAGCCACTTTCCCATCATCATGATTCATGGTAGGACACACACGTTTCCGAGGCACGAAGGATGTTTTAGAAAGAGCGTGGGTTAAATCTTAGGAATGCTCAGGCAGCTGCCCGTTGTCGCGCATGACGTTATAAAGTGTGCTTTTACCTGCCTGACGATGAACTAGATCTCACACATTAGGAACTATCAAGATGGATACGTGGGTATAAAACATGGCAGATTTGAAGTAACTCGATGAGATCAGAAGCTGCGCGATGGCACAATGCGCTTAACCTTCTCCTTCTTCTCAACGAAATATCCCTTCCTCGTCTCCTTCATCGTATAACACCCCTCTGTTACGACTGACGTTGGATTCCGTAACAAAGGCGACGGCGGATACGTGTCAAGACATCCTTGCTTCTTCATCAACTTGAGCTTCTTAGGCCGCCCTAGTCTCGCAACACACTTGGCCGCTCGCACCACGGGCACGTCTGTGTCCGGTGGATAGGGATTGGACGCGAAGGGGGATGTGAATGGGCGTGTGATGGGTTGTAGCTTTTTAGCTAGTGGACGTGTGATGGGCTGAAGCTGCTTCTTTAGTGATTGTTTGAATGTCACTGTGATTTGTTAGCAGTTGCCAAATGAAAGCGAGGAAAGAACACATACGCTTTGGTTTGCCATAGATGTCTTCCATGACGGCCGGGGAATCCCAGTCGACGTAGGCTGCGCGAATTTCGGGAGCTTCCTCTATGTAGATCGAAGGTGACACGGGAGCGCCAGGATACATAGGTTTAAAACCGGTTAATCTCATGGTTGGTTAGAGTGCGAGTGATGTGATAGTGGTGTGAGCTGTACATTATGAAGTTTTGGGAAGGGTTTTTATAGTCGGTAGAGCGCTGAGACTGTCGGAGAACACGTCTCGAGAAGAGCGGAGCCATTCCTGTGCAGACTCAGATAGTCGGGCCATGTCTAGTATACGCATAACCCTCTGCCCAGGCGAGTCGGCGAGATCCATAGTAGCGTCCTTGCTCGAGAGGGTATACTGTAGAGCTCCAAGCCACGCCATGTAGTACTGATGTTCGTACAAAAGCTAAAGGTTTAGATTGCCCGCATATTGCAAAGTCCAAGAGCAATGGAATTTAGACGCCGGATGATGGGTTGAGACAGAAGAGCGCGTGAGAACTTCAACGATCGAGCGGTCTATATGGACCAGCAAATATACAGGCTTTGTTTTCTCGCTCTGCGTTTGATCATGACTGGTTCTGGAGGGTCTCTGGAACATTCCCCATATATCTAGAGGGCGTACAACGTTCAGCCTTCACAGCTCTCGGAATGAGTCGCTGACTGCGATCGTTGACGTTCTCACACTGCTCGCACTGTCTCAGCTCGTCATGTCTTCAATCGGAGAGACTACTCCTTCCGGCGTTCAAAGTGCACTGCCCTAGGACTCCAACTGACTAGATGTCATTGTTGCATGATACAACTTCGACTCTACAACGACAGGTAAGTTGGGTATGTTGTTGGTTTGCGCCACTGCATAGCTGAGCATAGAATTTGGGCCGGTCTCCACGACGAACCGCGATCTTTGACTTTCTCACGCTCTCTCTATCATCTCTCACCGGCGTCTAAAATGTATTCCCTTGGACTTGGGGATACGCAGAATTTTGACCTCTGAGCCTTTCAGCAATATCAGTCCTACATGGCGTGGCTTGGACCTCTACACTCTCGAGCAAGGCTATGGATCTCACCGACTCCCCTGGGCAAAGGGTTATGCGCATTGTAGACATGGCCCCTCTTCACGCCCATCTGAGTCTGCACAGGAATGGCTCCTCTCTTCTCGAGACGTAGTCTCAGTGCTCTACCGACTATAAAACCCCTGCTCAAAACTATACTCTATATCTCACACCACTATCACATCACTCGCACTCTAATCAACCATGAGATTAACTGGTTTTAAACCTATGTATCCCGGCGCTCCCGTATCACCTTCGATCTTCATAGAGGAAGCTCCCGAAGTTCGCGCAGCCTATGTCGACTGGGACTCCCCGGCCGTCATGGAAGATATCTATGGTAAACCAAAGTGTATGTTTTCTTTCCTCCATTCCATTTGGCACCTGCTAACAACAAATCACAGTGACATTCAAACAATCAGTGGCATCACTCAAGAAGCAGCTTCAACCCATCACACGTCCTCTCGTGAAGAAGCTCCAACCCATCACACGGCCATTTACATCCCCCTTCGCGTCCAATCCCTACCCACCAGACACAGACGTGCCCGTGGTGCGAGCGGCCAAGTGTGTAGCGAGACTCGGGCGGCCTAAGAAGCTCAAGTTGATGAAGAGACAAGGATGTCTTGACACGTACCCGCTGTCACCTTTGATACGGAATCCAACGTCAGTCGTCGCAGAGGAGTGCTATACGATGAAGGAGACGAGGAAGGGTTTCTTTGTTGAGAAGAAGGAGAAGGTTAAGCGCATTGTGCCATCGCGCAGCTTCTGACTGTTCATAATGCACTGTACCATCTGGATTTATCAACTCTTATCCATTCATCTTCTCTCGCCGATAACCAGTCAAGAGTCTGCGCAGTACTACCTGGAAGATTGAACATAGCTCTCACTTCAACCTGTTGAGATGTACGCATTACAACTACTAAAGTATAATGCTCTGACAACGATGAGAATAGCATCAACGAGCTTAAAGTCTCTGTTGGGCGTAAACAGAGTAGATAAGCAAATGACATACCAATGCCACCACGGGGCGTTCCCATATAGTTGATGGGATTGTTCCTCGAGAACCCGTACATGTTGAATGTGCAAGGACTGATGTCTTACAAGTCTACGGGGCAGTTGCTCTCTGACAAGGTTGAAAGTAGTACTTTTACGTCGAATCACATTACGCCCCATAGGCTGGCTGACATCATGCTAATGCAGACTGAGAAGTTACAGACCAATGCATGCGTTCTGACAGCGCGTTCGTTGGCCCAGAGTCCGGGCTATTCAGGATATCTTGCGGCATGACATAGAACCCGCTGAACGCAACTCTGTAAGGGGAGCTGTCTTTGGATTTGTGTTTATGAATGGGCAATGTTACTCGAAGAATAGATGTTCCATCCACACTTGAGCTACATCAACAACGGCATCTGCGTCCTTGTGATGCGCAGTGTGCAGGGCGACACTTGCCAGCGGTAGTGGGAGCGTGAAGAAGCATGCAATCCGGTAACTAAACTACCAAATACCACAGTACAAGATTATACACATCAGCTTTGCACCCAGACAAAAGATGTCCTCGTAGGTACATCCGTATTCCTCGCCACTTCAAATAAATTCTTCCCGCCCTCAGTCCTTTCAAACACAGCCACGCCTCCTGCACCCACAACCCCACTCGCCACCAAATACTCGGAATTCTCCCCACCAAACTCCATACCCCGAACCTGATCCAGTCCAGTGTAAACTTGCGCAATCAAGTTGAGCTTCCCCCCAGTGTATTCGTAGATCGCAATAGAATCTCCTCGCTCATCAGTGGTTCCGATGTTACGATTTGACGCGTAAATATATCGCGTAGGGAACGCTGCGTTTGGTGCAGGCATAAGCAGCTCCCCAGCGCCGTAGGATGCACCGGCTGGTGGGTCGGATGGAATGATAGACACATTCGCGAGAAGCGCAGAGGTGTTCGAGGTGCCGAGGACAGGGATAGCTTGAACGGTGAGCGTAGAGCTCAACTCGTGTAGTGTGTACAATAGGTCATCTTCACATTAGGTCGTTAGTTAAACCACACTGTCAGATAGGGAGAGCGTAACAGACCATGTACGGCGATATGTCGGGGCCCGGTGCCCACAGGCTGACCGATAGATCCAGCGATTTTCCACGCGCCTGGTGATCCGTCCTCGACGAGCCGCCAGATGGTATCTGCACCCTGCGCTCGGATCAGTTCATGGAACGTCGTGACAGGTGATCATATGCTCACCAAGTCGGGCACCAGAATCTCAGAGCCGTACTCGAGCGCCATGTGAGGGTGCGAGACGCCGCCCGCGGGGGGCGGGAACGTGATGATAGGGGACGAGGTGTCAAAGTCGAGCGGCGTGGAGGTGGTCGGGATCACTCGTCCATTCCCCCCACCGTAATTCATACCGACGACCTGTCCGGTGGAGAGCGCGACGGCAAAGGCGGGGCTGTCGCCACCAGTGGGCGCAGTGTCGATCGCGCTGGAGACGACACCGTCTGATGTTACGGTGAACGATTGTACGGCGCCAACGGCGATTTCATTTGTCGCGCTGGATACGTGTTTGTCGGGGTTTTGTGTGAACAAGGTGGGTTGACACGTACTATAGGATGCTGTCGTTGGTAGGATGTGGCGTCAGCCATGACGGATTAGAGCCCGTGGGGTATTTGCCGAGTAAGGAAAGAGTGGACGCGTCAGAGTTGAACAGGTAGCTGGCGATGAAGACGTCGTATCCTCCCGCAAAGATAGTAAAGTTGACCATGACGGTTGGAATTGAAGAAGATGTCTGCCTCTTTATACTACAGCCGCCTTCGCTGGAACAGGTGGTGCTGGCAGCATGCGGATGACTGTTTTCCACGCGAATTTCGAAAACACGTGTGATATTCCGAACATTCGCCACGCTTTTCACCGTTTCACCATGAGCTATTTGAAGAGAAGGTTAACAATAGTCCTAGACAGAAGGAAGCCACCTTTACTATCAAACAGCGCTGTCAATTTCTTCTTCTTCTTCACCATCATCTGACGAGTCTGAAAACCCAGTATCCCTTTTGAATCGCCAAATCACCTCTCGTAGACAAGGCGGGCGACTTTCGCTGGGCTTGCACTTGCGCTCAACCCAGTCCACGCGGAATCTCTCGTCTACATAATTATTAAACATACATGGGTCACATTCGCCGCTCCACAAGTTGTCGTTTCCTCCTTTCTCGGCGCTCAAGGTCGTTCTACCCCAAGGTTGTGCCGATAGCGTGATATCCACGACCTCTAAGCGTTGTAACGCCGACATGGCCTTGAGATAAAGTGCCTGCAGTCAGACTACGTTAAGTGCTGGCCACATGTTGAAGGAACAACGTACGGGAAGCCCTATACCGTCCTTGTAGACGATGGCGAGAGGGAGCGTATTTTGGAACTGGGGGTAAGAACATGTGTGGCATAGACTACACCAGATCTCTCTGAGTGCAAGACGAAGACACTGTAGAGCGGGAAATGTGTTGGCGATGGCGGAGATGAGAAGTGGTGTAGGATTGTCTGTACCGCGGAGTTCAAAGTCTGTGATTCGCGCTGCTCCGGTCGAGGCGAAGACAAGCATCGTAGGCGAACTCAATAATGGGGTGCGTATTGGACAAAGCCAGTCTAGCCTTATCTTGCGTACTTTGATTAGGCCGTTTGTCGTCCAGTGGTGCGTCCGGGCCGGGCTTGGCTTTTGCACGCAGTGTAGCTCTCTGGCGTACGATCAATGACAAGAATTAGATATTGGAGCTGGTGGCGTACTTTGCCCAGACGAATATGTCGGGGAACATCAGGATGTCCTTGGAGGTGACGTCGTCCCAAGCTGTGATGTAGAGTCGCTGAAACCAGTTTTCGAGGAAGATGGCGAAACGTCCGTGAAGCCAAGGAGAATCCGTGTACTGATGACCACGGGGGTTTGATGTTGACGCCAAGTTGGTCGGTTTCATTCTGGGAGTCGTGAACAAGAAAGTAGACAATGTGAGAGATGAGCTCAGGCGGTAATGCATCCTTGTCACGATGTGGGCAGAAGGAAATGTTTGATTGCTTCCGATCAAAACTCTCACGCTTTCTCTTGTGCTCGCAACTTTCATTCAACACTATCTTCAATATTGCACTCATCCCTCATGAATTATATGCTTTTCAAGTTTCAGTCCGTGTATTTTTACCAAAGGCACCAACAAGGGGTTCGTATCATTAAAACCACATCATTGCGTGATGCTGAACATGCTTCGTTGAATAGATCGATAAGCATCGGGAGCGTTGGCCGTTGCCATCTGCGATAACACCATCATGAGATTCCCGGTTTTGCGGAACCTTTTTGAGGTTGCTTTCACCACCACCTATGGACACGTCGTACGTCGAGTTTGAGACACCTCAAGGCGCCACCGCGGTCGTTTCCTATCCCAC
Organism: Mucidula mucida; assembly: GCA_015501055.1. Taxonomy (NCBI): domain Eukaryota; kingdom Fungi; phylum Basidiomycota; class Agaricomycetes; order Agaricales; family Physalacriaceae; genus Mucidula; species Mucidula mucida. Next base: position 42,595 of record JADNYV010000084.1, read on the forward strand.
TTCAAGACTCACAAATCGTCTAAACAGATCTCGTCGCGTAGTGTAGAGTCATTTGGGCACGTCTATGCATCGGACAAGGACCTTCCCCCCGTTCCCCAGATTCCTTCAGCATGGACAGACTTCGTGCCGAGCCGCTCGAACACCTCGGACTCCGTAACATCCAATCCTGGAGGCATTGTTGAATGTGCGCCTAACGTTCTCGTTCCCCCGACTTGGTTCGAGATTGAGTTTACAGCTCCGCGGAGCTTTCCATCTACTCCAGCGACTTCACCTGGTATACCCCGGAAGCCAGTCGGTCTGGCCGACGAATATCTCAATGCAGCGCCGACTTCACAAGTCATTTCACCTCCGCAGCCTACCGCCCTTCGCGCGTCTACCCTCCTGGACGAGAACGTAGCTCAACAGGCGATGACACGGGGACTGCCGACAGACACAGAAACGGATCACGCCCAAATGGCCCAAAAGCTGGGTATGTTTCGATTCAAGCGAGATGTACAGGCTACATCTCACAATCCTTTTGTCAGACGTTATGATCTATGGGGCAACACAGAACTTGGCTCATGCGCAGACGTTTGTGGAGGGTGTTATGGCAAGTAAGTACGGCCATGCGGTGCAAGCAGTCCGGTGATACTTACGGTGTGCACCAAAGGCGCCGTGTGGCAGACCGGCAAATCGGTCGCGGGAAGTCTTCTGCAACCTGCGAAGGACTTGGTTCCGATACTGGATATAGTAGCGGTGTATATCCCTCCGATCATGGTCAGTGTCCCAGGCCGCTTTTCACCGAGCTGTTAACAGATTCGTTCACAGGTTGCTAAATCTATCTTCTCAGTCGGTATATTATGGCTTTATGTCGCTGGTGAGCCTGACGGTTGGGTAGGTGTTTGTGAAACTCGAAACCGACAAGCACGACAATGATGCGAAAGTGGTCAGTCGGAACCTCATATGCATTTGTACATTAAAGTGATTGGTTTCGATACTAGGAAGTGGTGCTGCTGACGATGGTATGTATAATATTTCAACGAGCTCACGTTCTTCAATTCATATTATCCCGCAGACCGACTTTTGGACAGCGCTCTTCAATTTGAAGATCATATTCGAATCGGCAGACACCTTCAAATCATCCCTCGAGAAATTCCTTGCTGACGTACGTGCAACTATACACAACATTCAGGCTCTAAAACAACTCCATTATAGGTCTGCAAAACCATGAACGACTTTGGGAATTTCAGAGAGTGAGTTAAACAATTGGTTTGAGTCAATAACTGACCGAGCCAGCAGCGTGTACTATAAACACGGGCTCATTGGTTTGCAAAGTTCACACTTTGTGGAGCTTCAAATCTAATTTACGACTCAGCACGGACCATACGGTCGGGAACGTACAAACAGAAACTCTTAGAATTCGCTCAAGCATTTGTGAATCACAAGGGCGAACTCCAGCTGCTGCTCACGCAGACCTCGGCCTTGACGATAAAGAAAGTAGATCTGAAAGTCGATGACCTTTCGTCGAAGATGGACGTCCTCCTCAGGTTCATCCAACAGCAGTCCCCTCTCGAACAGAGCGTTTCCAAGAAGATTGCAAGATACGGGGGTGAAGAAAGGGCTTTGAACGTCAGTTCTGTAGTCCCACTTGTGTGTTCTTCCCATTCTTATTTGGCAATATTTAGGATCCTCGAGCGCTGGCTGAGATTGCCCAAAGCGATTTTCATGTGACGCTGGATCCGCAACAGCAACAGCAGATTATGCATTTCCTCCACTCTGATCTAGAGACCTTGTTGACGTCGAATGCGTATGCCCGCTCCCTGTCGTCTATTGTCAATGCTGACGTTCGTAGCGCTATGTTCCACCTCAAGATCGAGGAAACGCAGAGAGTGATTCAGAAAGCCGTTGAGCGCTCCACTGATACTATTTTGCTTCACGTATGTTTTCCGCTCGCGAAAAGCACGCATATTCAAAAGTCTGTTAAGTTGGATGCCGGTCCGCATACTATGATTCGCGATGACGATATACAAGCGCTTTGGAAAGGTATGTAACCGCGCTTTGACACTCGATGAAATTAATGTTGTCGATTCTTAGACATGGTGAGTCTTTCTGCTTCTCACAGGATGGCGCTAATGATGTGTCGAAGAAATGGCGCTTGAGTTGCAAGACACGGCACTTTGTCGACGGTAGGACGTACTATTACTGTGAGGGTTCGGAAATCCTGACTGCGGACAGCGGTACATCATTACTTTTCGCACAAGTTTGCGGAGCATCGTCATACGACGGGTACGCCTCATCCTGACCAGTGGACGCTCAAGTTTCTTCGGAAAGTCATATGTGTGTGCATCTTCTACTCCCATCATTGTTGGCCTAATTAGCGCGGGACAGTCCAACCGACGATTGGGGATGCTATTGATGAAGATGGAAGTGGATATGTCTCTGTGTATGAGGTGAACCACTTTTTCAAGTTCTGTCCTGAAGGATGGACGCCGACGCAGTGGTTGTGCTAGTAAGAAATACTTTCCGTTGACTTGCTGCGCTAAATTCTCGATGTAGTTCCGCCGCAGGGTGGTATGAGAATAATATCTAGTACGTCTTTCGGTACTATTTGTTCTCGTACAAGCGAACCTGACGGTGTAAACAGCTACAGAAACAAGTGCATGGTAACGCCGTATTCTTCGTTCGCGACGAAGCCTATGAACCCTGACACACGTCTTGCAGGAACTCCTGACGGCGATCCAGCACTCGACGAAGAGGCTTTTGCCGGTCAATCGCAAGCATCTGAAGTCCTCTGGATATCTCAAGACGTCCTGCTTGCAAGGTGTTTTTCTCATCGTGGATTCTCTCAACACAGAGACGTCGAGATATCGAGGCGAAGATTTGAGGGATGAATATGATGCTTTGAATCCTCTTAGACTGCAGATTTTGGATGAGGATGTGAAACGCATACGAGGTCGTTTAGAGCAGACGGGATATCAGCTGGATAGTTCTGAAGAGGTCGCCGCGATCATTAGCACTTCCCGAATCGAGTTGGTACGTTCATGCCTCCGGTATTACCCTGTCTTCTCTGACACATCAAGTGTAACAGAGAATTCTGTGCTTGGTCTATCTTCTACTGGAGCGACACGCGCATATACTCCAGCTGGCGGAGAATCTAATCTTGTCCGAACAGGAATTTTCGCTGATGACATGGAGCATGAGCAACACTGTGGCGGCGTTTGGGTTAAGGTACATGTCGCTGGCGGAAGGCTGGCGACAGCAGCGCCGAGACGCGGTTCTGCAGGTTCAGTGTTTTGCGAGCGGGATTTTTGAGAGTTGGCATGCGCAGTGGGGGTTTGATGTGGGTGTTTTGGTGTTGTGGTATTCTCCGGCTCATGCATGTTGTTCAGAATCAGGGTGTGCTTAGCGAATTAGAGTGGAAGCATGAGACAGAGGCAAGGCCAGATGGGGAGAAAATGTCGAAGGATCCTGCGGATTTGTTGGCGTTTCCGTTGCCGAAGCAGCCATCTGGGGAGGAGTTGAGGAGGATGAAGAGGGCTGTCTCAAATCCTCTGAGGATTGGTGGGGAGAAGAAGCGGTCTTCGGTATGGGTTTTTGTGTTATCGAATTATTTCGTCAGCTGATCATTGTTGTAGTCTCAGCGCAATAATAGTATGAAGAGGCGGAATGTGCAGGCTTCACATCCCGTGGGTCCAAGAGTACTGGAGGGTCACCGTACAGACGTTTAGCGTTGACTGACGCTCTATATAGGCGCAAGGGCTCCTGGGCATTCCAGCGCAGGACGCGTCAGGATCGCAGCATTCCCCGCTACATTCTCCAGCTCGAGAGATATTCTTCCAATTTGAGTTTGAAGGACAAGATGACCGGGATATTGAGAGCGACGCGTCCGTCGAGACGTTGGAGGTTCCTAATGTGCGGTATAGAAAGGTCAGGATTGGAACATGACGATCAGTCGAAGTCGCTGATTGTGTTTGTACGTAGACCAAGATTATTAAGGTGGAGGACAGAATACGGACGGTGGAGGCTGAGCTAGCTGGGATGAAGGAGATGCTTGGACAGTTGCTGAGCTTGGCGCAGACTGAAAAGAAATGACGATGGGGTATTTACTATTCGGCAGGCTGATCTTTCGATACATACCATGTATGCGTTGATACCAATTGTTTTTAATTAACATGATCGGCGCTCTTGACCTCGTACCACCACCATCACCTACACCCAGTTTCGTTTCTTGGATATCGCTGCACTTCCAGTTCTTTTCTTGTTAAATCCAGATGCCTCCTGCCGCCAAGAAGAAAGCCGCCGGCGCTAGGATCCCACTTGCCAACCTCGAAGAACTCGCTGCGATCTGGTCTAATGACGCGCGCCTTCCGACAGTAGAATCACGCAAGGCTTGGTGCGCAGCGCGGAATCTCGACTATGGACACGTCAATCGTCAATTCTGGTGGAAGAAAAGCGCGAAGTTGAAGGCGAACAAGGAGAATGTCAAGGGGCCGCGGGGAGGGTGCTATGCGTTGCCCGTTGGGACGCCGCCTGTTATCGCCATAAAGCAAGAAGAGGAGGAGGAGAAGGAGGAAGAGGATTTGCAGGAGCCAGTCAAGATCGAATTACCCTCATCGCCGTCCATTCCCTCGTCAGACACGCTATGCCCATCGTCGCCTCCGTTCGTGCTCAAGAAGAGTCCATCGCAAGAGCCTATCGCGCTCGAGGAGATACCTATGCCGCCTACTAGGAAACGCGTTCGGAAGAAGGGGCCTGCTCGGAAACGGCTTGGAAAGAAACCTGTAACGGACGCTCTGGTTATCAAGGAGGAATCGATCGCTGTACAGGAAGTTTTGTGTGGACTCATTGTCGAGGAGAAACCCGCTGTCGATCTAGAGAAACCTGTGCCTGCACCTGCACCTGCGAAAAGAAAGCCTGTCGTGACGAACTCCGAGGCTCCAGCCAGAAAACGCGTACGGTTCGATTCTCCCTGTACTCCGCTCTCGCTGGAGGACCTGTCCTCGACTCCGTACTGTGATGGATCCTGCGACTTGTGCTCGTTGCCTCTTCCGAATCCTAGTAAGTGACTGGCTGCCTTCTGTGCCTTTCTGAACCTTATCTCCTTCGCAGACGAAAGCATGACTTTGGACACTGACACTACACGACTGGAAGCGCTCTATCCCTGGTACTTTCAGCCTACTTATCAGCCTGTCTTCAAAACGATGCCCTCGGACATACCTAAAGCTCTTTGGTCTCTATCTGCTATAGCTTATGAAAGTATTACTTGATCGCTCACCTGCTGCTATTAATCGTGAGACGCTCCTTTTCCTGATATGAAGGAAATGAACTAACTTCCGGCGCGTTCATATAGTTGAACGTGTGCGAATATTTGTTGACGTCGCTAATGGAAGTCTTGACTTTTGGTAAGCCTCTTTCATTTTACTTGAATGACATTATATACTTGATAATATTGATTTTCAAGCTCTCTCTGACGCGTAACTTGACACGTTTCGACTTTTTGCTTTATCACACATGAATATATGTATGCGCAAGTTCTAATCCGCTATTAGCTTCTAAGACGCGCTCTCATAGCCGCCAATTGTCGGCGGTGTTGTGTTGGCTAGTTGTTGGCTATTCCTTCCCCGTCGTCCCTGCATGATCTCATCCGGAACAACCGTTGGCATCTTGATAGCCGACTTGGTGCCGAGGCCCCGTTTTCTGAACCCTTTCTCACCCTGGACGACCAGTTGCAACTTCCAGCTCGGTCTGTAGCGGCATTTGCGGATGGTTCACCTGCCCTTATGAATATGATGCCACCACCTTGACCCTCGCGTCTTTCGTACTTATATATACACCGATGCTCTTGGCTTGCTGCGCCGACACTCATAGCCTGCTCATAGCTTCCTCTACCTACGCGTTTTTCTCTCAAGGTTGTCCGTCCGCTCGTTATAACGTTGTTTCGGAATAATGGGCGATTACGACAACACGTTAGGTGCGTAAGTTTGTGTGGTGCGTGTATAGAATTTAAACAGGCATTCATTCTACAGGTTTCATGCTGTTGGGCACCTTCAGTACGTCGGCAATGTGGACACCCGTTTATCGCTCATCCGCAGTGGGCAGTCAACACTTTCCTCCTGGGTCTTGTGTCGTACCAATTTGCGGTTTACTTTGCGTCCAAGTTTAACGACCCGCTATGGCTAAAGTACGTCGCGCACCTTGTGAAGCGGTTCGCAATGCTGACATGTAACAGACTCATGGTTGTCAGCCTTCTCATCACCGATTTCTTCCATAGTGGCAGTCTCATTTATCTGTGCTGGTACTATGTGTGAGTCATCTCATTTGTTGGACCGCTAATTGCTTGAACTTGTTTTCATTCAGAGTAACGAATTACGCCAATCCCGGTGTATTGACTCGTGCGCGATTTCCTTTTTTCTGCTGATTGGGCTCTTACTTATCTCCTGCTAGATGCATATTGGCCGGTAATGCTTGACGCCCGAGATGTTGTCCACCATCTAATGGATCGCGTAGCTTCCCTTCACTGGTGTCCTGACTTCCATTGCAGCCATGATAACACATGTATTTCTCTCATGGCGGTAAGCTGCGTATTCGATCGCGCAAACTTAAGCGGCTGACTAGTGTCCAGCTATTACTCGTTAACGAAGAACGTCTACATATATGTCTTTTTGCTTTGTGCCGCCACGACGTCCATGGCACTGGGATTTACCACTGGGATCCGATGTTGGCAACTTGGAGAGTGCGTAACCCAGGATCCTTTGAACGCGTCTAATCTACCAATGCCAACAGATTCGTCCTGTTCCTCGAGGTCGTGGGCGTCATTACCGGTTGGCTGGTCTGTCAGGCTGCGCTTGACATTATCATCGCGGCTCTTCTTAGTTGGACTTTCTTCATGTCGCGAACTGGTTTCCACAGAACGGATGACGTACTCAAGAGGGTACGCCTTCTCTAATATTTCCGCAATATTCGCTGACGTACTATTGCTCGCGATGCGCAGTTGATTCGAGGTTCCATCCAGACTGGCCTGCTCGCCGCCTTATGGTCAATCGGTGAGTTGACGACGTGACAAAATGTAGAATATCAGGAACTGATCGGCCATCCAAGGGGATCTTGTGGGCTTCCTGGTCTCGCCGGAGAGTTGGATCTACTTCTTCTTTGCAACGTGTATAGGGCGCATGTACACAAACGTATGCTTTGTCTCCCTTCATGTGCTTACACTATTTAACGTTTTGCAGACGCTCATGGACACGCTAAACTGTCGCCGTTCGCTCAAGGTGGCCATTTCCGGCACTAGGGACATTGAAACGAACGATGCGTATCAGCTGCAGGCGACCACCACACAGAGTGGTCCGATCCGCATCAAGACTGTTACCGAGACTGTTATCGATGCGCAGGAGCTGAACAAGGACCTTCAACACATTCACCGCGATCGCGATTCGGAGCCAGACGACAACAAGTTCGCTGCTTTTTCTGTCCACTAATGATGTTTTGAGAAGGAGTATTTAGGTCTTAATATTAATGGCAACGTTTGCTTTAGAATTTAACTTGAAACCTTTCAGTGGTGCTCAAGAACGCTGGGTCAACGTTCCGCATGCGAAGTGGTTCTTGACGACAAGGGTCGTACGTTCTATAGGGAAAACGACAAGCATCTACAGACGCCGAATGGTCTGCCCGAGCCCGCACAAGTTGTCTTCGCTGTCAGTGAGAACGGCCTCCCTGGCGTTCTTGAGTGCAGCTCTTTTTCCATCCTGTTTCCATCTGATAAAGAATGCAAATGGCATGGCACTGGATCCATAGCAGCCGAGCCACTGCCTCTTTTCCATTTGACGTTTGCCGGACACGACTGAATCGCGAGGAGGACTAACCAGATATATTTGTTTTGCCTCAGTGTCAAGTGTTACGCGAGATACATATAAACCTTGAACTTGGGCCGCTCCTACATCCCCAGCAGCAGCGATGTCTACTACCCCTCACACGCCTCTCAACATCTTTCTGTTCGGTGCTACTGGGTTTATTGGGGGCGAGCTTTTGATCTCGCTGTCCCAGGAGTTCCCGGATTTCCCGATCACCGCGCTCGTGCGGAATGCGAAGGAGCGCGAGGCGGCGCTGAAGACGCTCCATCCGAATATCACGGCGGTCGAGGGCTCGCTGGCCTCGGATGAGATCATCCAGGCAGAGTCTGCCAAGGCCGACATTGTCATCAACGTCGCGTCGTCGGATCATCTGCCCAGTGTCGAGTGTTCGTGGCGCTGTTTTGGTTGTTTATTTTCTATGTTGAGACTGACTCGGAGGATGTTGTAGCTACGATCAAGGGCCTGAAGAAGCGCGCGCTAGCGGACCCCGCTAAGCCGCCGATTTACATACATACGTCGGGTATGGGTATCACGTCGGATAACTCGAGGGGCGAGCTCGTCGCGCCGGAGACGATGCACAAGGATATCAACTTTAAGTTGTCGGATGTGAAGGGCGTGACGCATGCGTTGTCGGACGAGGCGGTCGTTGCTGCTGGTACGGACAAAGATGTCCCCATACGTACAATGATCGTGTTCCCCGCTTGGGTGTATGGTGCGTGTCCCAGCTTGCCCTTTGATCTACATTGTGAAATCAAGTTTGCGTGAAGGTGTGGGCGGCGGGTTGCAAAAGATCACGCTGCCTGTGCGGTTGTATATTGATTTTGCGAAGAATGTGGGGCAGGCGGGGACGTTTGGGTTGGGGAAGAATGCGATTACGGAGATTCATGTGAAGGATGTGGCGTCTGCTATTATCGTCATGCTCAAGGCGGCTTTGGAGGGCAAGGCTGATGAGGGAGCGGATGGGTTTTGTGAGTGTTCCTTCAAGTTGTATTTTCCAGACGAAAACTGAGATGCGATCTCAGATTTCGCGTCATACCCTCGTATGGTGAACATGCAGAATATCAATACTACGATTGGTGATGTGCGCTTGATCGTTTTTTGATGAGGCGATTTGTGGACTTATTTTGTTTACAGACTCTCCATGCGAAGGGCGTCATTCCCAAAGGTGGTTGCGCCCCTCTGCCAGAAGCTGTCGCCAATTCGTTGGGTCCTCGTGCGTGTTCAGAGTATCAATGACAATAGGTACACCACTGAGCGTTCCTCTAGTTGGATGGTCCATGTTCGGCAGCAGCACATGGGGCCGCGGATACCGCTTGGCCAAGTTTGGTTGGGACCCAGTGCACACCAAGGCCATTTCAGTTCTCGAGTCACTTCCTGCGGAAGTTGCCGCTGCGCTTGAAGCCATCGACGCTGTCAAGCCCCCAGATTATTCAGAGTCAACGATGTAGGATGTAGTGTATGATGTTGTATAGCCCAAGGCAAATTCGTATAGTTTCAAGTCATTTTAAACTTCGAGTTGATGGCCTGATGCGAGGTTTCTCACGCCACGCTAACGCCGGGCACAGCCGCCCGGCGTCTGGGCTCTTTTCTCGATTGACCACAACGTCGGCCTCAAGACTCCCTATACCAACCTAATCGCGATGCCCTCTCAGTCGACGCTGAGCAAGGAAGAGAAAGACAAGGTCAAATCGGCGATCCCGACGCCGACGAACAAGATATTCTATGCGACACTAGCTCGAGTCTACTATGCCCATCCGCAGCCGAACGAGTGGTCGTATTCTGGACTGCAAGGCGCTTTGGCGCTCACGAAGAATAACAACAATGGGACACTGTCGTTCAAGCTGGTGGATCTGAATGGGACGAGGGGTGTTGTTTGGGAGCATGAGTTTTACGATGGGTTGGATTACTTTCCGGACAGAGCGTTCTTTCATTCGTTTCCCGGGGATGTAAGTCGACTGTCTTTTTGCGCGACCGGAAGCTGAATTCCTTGTAGGAATGCATGGTGGGCTTTGTCTTTTCCAACGAGAGCGAGGCGAAGGACTTTTGGAAGCGGGTGCTCAAACGCAAGGACGAGAAACGCAGTAAGCTTAAAGCGTCTTTCTTTCTTTCTCGATAACTAATTAACTTCTATCCAGCGTCTAAACCGGCTACGGAGAAGAAGAAAAAGTCGAGCAAAGGAGGTAAAATCGACAAGTCGATGATATCTGGCCCAACAACTGGCTCCTTTATCCATGTAGCCCACATGGGATACGACGCGGACACGGGCTTCACGTCCAAGGGAGTCGATCCTTCGTGGACTGCATTCCTCGGACAGCTCGAGGGTCAAGGCATTGATAAGGAAATTATCGCAAAGGAGATGGATTTCATCAAGGACTATGTCCGTTCACATCCCCAAGCGGCAGCTTCACCTGCCAAAAAGTCCAAGCCTCCACCGCCGCCGTCACGTTCCAAGACCCACGGTCATTCCGATAGTACCGGCGCGGCGCCTCCAGCACCACCGCCGCCTCGAGCGCCACCATCACGTGCACCTGCCGTCCCAGAGCTACCTCCACCAAGGACACCGGCTCCTCCGTCCCGCCCCCCGCCGCCAGCTGCTGTTGCTGCAGTCCCGCCACCGCCTGTCCGACCGCCACCTCCACGGGCAACTCCTGCTCCTCCACAAGCACCCCCACGTCCAGGTGGTGCGGCTCCTCCTCCTCCTCCGCCCCCACCTCCGCCACCTCCGTCTGGTGGAGCTGCTCCGCCACCGCCTCCTCCACCACCACCGCCACCACCTCCATCTGGTGGCGGCCCACCTCCTCCACCGCCGCCGCCGCCGCCTCCTGGAGGTTCTGCAGCTCCCACTGCGTTACAAGGACTTCCTCCGCCTCAGCCGGGCCGCGGGGATCTCCTCGCTTCTATCCAAGGCAAAGGTATACATTCTCTCAAAAAGACTGAGCCTGTGTCGCCGGCTCCCGACTCGCCTACTTCTGCTGTTGCAGCTGGCGCTGCTGCTGGCGGAGCTGGAGATCTCACGACAGCACTGGCAGAGGCTTTGCTTGCGAGAAATAAGAATATGGGTGATGATAGCGACGACGACGATGACGATGATGATTGGGATTAGAACTCGTATGACTATATAACCACCACTGCTAATATCATTATTGTTTTTACACTTTCATTGAGAGTAGGAATGGAGGTTTTCCGACGTTGTTTATCCAGATGAGGGACAGGTCAGACATATACGCGCACGTTTCGATTTTATTCCTCAGATCTGACTACCACCGTGTATCACATCTCCGGAATACTGTGAGTTCATCCGTCTATTGTGCAGTGTCTCTCGCTTACTTTCATATAGCCCTGATGGGACTTGTCCAGTCAGAAGATTTCCGTAAAGGCAATTTCAGTGTAGTAGTTTTACGCCGCTGCTCGTATGTCTTACCTCGGTTTCTGTCTTCTGGGACTCCTTTCTCATCAAATCAATGTGTACAGTGTTATCCCGAAATGAAGCCCGTACAAGCGTGCGATGTCTGGCGGGTCTTTCCTAGCGTACGCTGATTCTTGTCCCTTCGACTCGGCTGTCACTTCATGTCCACCAAAGGGTTGCGCATATCTCTAAACCAAGGGATAACTGCGGCGTCTAAGCCTTTGTACGCCTGACGGCGTCCAATGCATCCAGCAAGGAAGGCTCGTATAAGCTCGCAACGTTTGGCGGTCTTTCCCACTGGCAATGTACGTTTATCCTTGCGAATCGGCTGCCATCTCATGACCTTGCAATGGTCTATCTCTACACCAAGGGATATTTGCAGTGTGTAAGCCATTGTACGCCTAACGGCGCACAATGGATTCAGAACTGAAAGCCCATATCGCTCACAACGTTTGGCGGTCTTTCTCAATGTACAATTGTCTTGTCCTTCACATTGGCTGCCATCTCATGTCTATCAAGGGTCGTGCCTATCTGTAATCAAGAGATAGTTGCGGCGGCGTGTAAGCCATTTGCGCCTAACGGTGTCCGATGCATTCAATTAAATATCCCAGGCCACCCCTGCTCGTACGTTAGTTGTGACTGATGCTCTCACTGTTCCTTTTTCCTGTGAATATGTGGGCAATACATCTTGTTCTTGAGCATCTCTGTGTGAGACTGGCGGACAGTGGACTGAGAACGACTAAAGTTCTGCTTGATTGCATGTGATGGAGAACAAGTCACTGCAAAGACAGGTCTTCAAAGCTTCACTATGTGCAGACTCTTGCTCAACGCGGGGTCAGAACGAGCGATCTTTAGTTAGGTCAATGGTGTTTACTCAGGGAGGGGTAGCCAAACACTGATCAGTATATAAGGCCGCGCGTATCGATTTCGATCTCTAGATTTGACTACCACTGGGTACCACTTCTCCGGAGTACTGTATGTTTAATCCTTGTCGGGCGTCTTCTCGCGCTTACCTTCGACTAGCCTTTTATCGGGACGATCTTCGTTATTAGCGGAAATTCCGCGCGGCATAGGCATTGTAGTAAAGCTTTGCCCCGCTGCTCGTATGTCTAATTCTTTCCTGTTTCCATGGGCGCCTTGCTAATCAGCCACCATCTATACAGTGTCTATGCCGAATTGTGGTGGTCGTACAAGCGCCTCGGCGTTTGACGGTCCCGCAAGTCCCGCCGCGTACGTTCTCGTACCACAGAGCCGTAGGACTTTGAAATCATAGTTTTGAAATCAAATGCTACGACTGCGGCACTAAAGCCATTGGACACCGATCTGCCGACTGCATTGCAGTACGGCCCATTGGGGGTACGATGCATCCATAAAATCAATTATTCCAGGCCATAGACTGTTGCTCTCATCGTTTACGTTTCCCTTGTCAATTCTGGGCAATGAATTATGTTTTTGAGCATCTCTGTGTGATATTTTCCCAGATTCGTGAATGCCTTGCAAGTTCCATCTAATCGTCACGGGCGTTTGATTGGACCGATGCCACCTCCATCGTTCTGAGGGGTCCCCGCCACGCTGCCGGAGGTTTTGCTGGCGAGGAACAGGAGGGTGACAGTGATGATTTGGATAACGCTGCTAATTCCTTCGTCTAATACATTTCGACCTTGCTTTGACCGGCGAGGAACATCAATGTTGTTTACTCAGGAAGAGACAGCTGGTACATGAAAGGGCTGCGCGTATCGAACTCGTTCTTGATAACAACCTCAACAAATGTAAACCACATCACATCAGAGTACTGTATGTTCAATCCTTCGTTGTGCAGCGTCTCTCACTTACCTTCATACAGCCCGTATCGGACGATCTTTGTTGAGGCGGATAGGTCCCGCCAGATATTGATATACTTAATCAGTGCAGTAGTGTTTGCACCGCTACTCGTACGTCTGACCTTGTCCTGTTTTCATGGGTGCCTTGCTAATCAGTCACCTGATGTACAGTGTCTACTATGGTGAATTGTGGGCCCGTATAAGCGCTACGTCGTTTGGCGGTGTGCGTGATCCTCGTGTCCTATCGACAGGGCTGCCATCTCACGTCCACCGCAGAGTCGAGAGCTGCGGTCTCATGCCCAAAACTATGACATTGCGCAGTTCTTCACTTGACCGAAACTAGATACATTCCGTTCTTCGTGATTACAACGTATGTAGAGACTACGTAGAAATTCCACGATAAAGCGTTTATGCCCTAATCAGGCAATCCGACGTTCCTGCTTCTCCCCAGTCTGTCCCCAGCTTCGAACTTCATGTTCGCTTGACTGCTTGGAACCACCACAACTTGACGTATCTGCGGATCTGCCTTTCATACACACTAGCATCCTCACTCCTAACTCATGGATAGCTTGAGCTTCGATGTTGTTTACTTGCAAACGGCTAGCCAAACATTATCATTATATATGTCCACGTGTGCCAGATTGCTCCTTAGATACCACCAGTAGGTGCCGCATCTCCGGAGCATTGTTCGTTTGTTCCCCACGTCTGCGTGTAGCCTATTGCTTACCTCCTGTGTAGGACATGCCTTCGTTACGCGTTTGCCCGCAGAAGGCCTCGACAGCGTAGTCCGCGTACGTGGCCCTTTTTTGCACGTTCTCCGCTTTCTTACCCATTCTCTATAGTGTCTGGTGCGGTCTAAGGGACCATCCTGTGCGACACGATTGCCTGAGCAACTTGCTCGGTGACCGATCCTCCATCGTTTGGACGCGAAATTCGGCTGGTACGTCGTCTACGTCGTCGCGCGTTATCAATTCCAATCTCACGTCGTCCATAGGTAGTTATCCACTTTGAGTGGTACTTCGTGGCTTCCATCAAGCGCGGACGTTGTTCTCGTTTGATGGGTTTTCTGAAAATCAATTATCCCAGACCATCCTCTGTTCATCTTACGGTCACCGCGGTCAAGCGAAGTGGCGGTCGTTGCTCTCATTAGTGTTTACTCTTCCTTTGTCATGATAGGGCAATGCATGATGTTTGTGAGCAATTGTGTTATGTCAAATTAATGTTGCGCGATAGCATCTTCTCGTTGGAATGAGGAGGCAGCAGTTCGTGATTTGGGGTTGCAATGGAACTAATCGACGAATGTGTGGATATCGCTTACACATTTAAGGTTTCAGACTCGAAATCTGGATGTCAACGTGTGTTGGTGACGGATCATGCAGGCGTTGTTTCCACTTTGGTGCAGGGCTGCGAGCTTCAATTTGCACCGCCTAGCAGGAAGCCACGGCATACAGTATGCCTGCCTGAACCAATAACTGAATATAATGCCAGCCTCTCCGCGCATTCCTATCATCGACTATCTAGATGTCCACAGATACCGCATTCCGGCGACTCCTTTTAATTCTCAATGACTCTGTCGCCGTACTCGAGGAGCGGGCACGGGCCTTAGGGTTGCCTCTTCCTGACCTCAATAGTCCTTTCTCGCCGCCTTCAGAGGCGTTTCGTGGTGACCCAGCGTGCGCTGAGGCTGCGAGCCGCATCTCTGCTGCCGCGCTTCATCTGGAGGCAATCTTCACTCCCCCTCAAGTGTCTCTCTATCACGTCGTTGCTGGGGTAAGGGTTGTTCATGCTAGCGCCGTCTATGAAAGCTTACACGCCATGCAGCACTTTAAATCTGCAGCCCTTCAAGTATGCCTGGAATCCCATGTTACGGAGATTCTCCGTGAGGCTGGACCACAGGTGGGGTTTGATCATTTTGAAGGTGGGGGAGATTGTTGACTACGTCGGCAGGGCCTTCATGTCAATGATATCGCCACCAGAAACGGCCAAGATCCGATTAAACTAGGTATACACTGGTTTTCTTCTAGCGCGTTGACGAAATTGACGACTTAACGCATTCAGCGCGTTTTCTCAGATACCTCGCCGTCCAACATATATATCGTGAGGTGTCTCCGAATGTTTTCGCGAACACCCGAATTTCTAGTATGATGGACACGCTCAAGCCTAGCGCCGATATTATCGTCAAGTATGACTCTGTTTACTCGAAGATACGACACTCTTCTGATCTCATACCAGTCCTGACTTGAAGCACGATGGAACTCCGGGCCTTGCTGCACTCGCATCGCATCAGTACGTTCCATGATTTCTCCTCTTTTGTGTACATTTCACGTTGATGACTTTTAGTCTGGACGAAGCATTCAAGGCATCTGCTTACGCTTGGGACACACTCGCTGATCCCAAGACCGTCAAGTCGGGTGATCCTACTGCGTCTCCATTCGCACGCGCGTTTAATACTCAAGGAACGCTTTGGGATCTGCATTCCCGTGATGAAAGACGTCAACGCCGGTTCAACATCGGTATGCAAGGTATTCAGTCTCTGCAAGCTGTCGACGCTATTCTGAAGGGTATGTTCTTGATACCACGATGTACTTATTTCAACACGATTTATAGCTTATGAATGGGCTACTCTTTCCTCGGGATCGATAATTGTCGATGTCGGGGGCGGTGTGGGGACGTCTTCCCTCGTTATCTCAAAGAACTTCCCCGAACTCCATTTCGTGGTTCAGGATCTTGATGGACCTATATCTGATGCACGCAAGGTACGGTCTTGATCATGATGTTGTGTACATTCTCACCTAACAGTTTATCACGTCAGCTATGGCGAAGGAGCTCCCAAATGCCAATGTAACTCTGGAAGGTATAACATTTACACTACTCTCAGCAAGACCCGGATTCGAATGATTTGCCATAGTCCAGGACTTCTTTAAACCTCAACCAAGAGACCGCAATGTTTCTGTGTTCCTTCTGAAGCAGATCATGCACGACTGGTCCGATTCGTATTGCGTCAAGATTCTTACCCAGCTACGCGCCGCCGCTTCTGCGAACACCAAGCTTATACTCGTCGAAAGCATTATGCCATTCGCCTGTCACGATTCCGGCGAGGATAGCGTCCCAGGTGCCGTCCCACACGAGGCGCCAGAACCCCTCCTCGCAAACTACGGCGCCGTGAATGAGATGGCTTACAGCGCGGACATTGATGTGAGTGACGCTTCATGAGCGCGTCAGGATTACTTTACTCAGTCGGCAATAGATGTTCCTGCTTTTCAACTCCCAAGAACGGACGATCCGCCACATGCAGCATCTTCTTTTGAGCACGGGGTGGAAGGTTGTGAAGGTACGCCGTCAAGATGGGGATAGCACATTTTTGCAGGCTGTGGAGGCTGTGCCGGTTGAGGTATAAATGCGTGGCAGTAGGTACTTCTTTCGCCATGCAAGCAGCGGGATTGTCGTTGAACGTTTAGTATTCTTACGTATACAGTCTGGGCTGGTCTATGATGCGGTAGCGGCCTGTTTACCTCTTTTCTCAACACCCGTATTGAAGTCACACGATGTGTACTGCAAGCAAAGTGGATATGCCATTGATGAACACACGTTGTACTGATACTCATAGGTCAGCTCATTGAGGCGCGCATTCTATATCCGATGCCAGCAGCTGGGCCTGGGGTATTTAATTTGGAGAAACTCCTTTAACTGCGACTCTTTCAGTTCGAAAGGAGAAGCACAAATAACGAGCTTGACGTACAGGAGAAAGGATGTCAACCCGAAGTTAACAACCTATGTTATCCAAAACATCCTCAGAGATGTAAAGGATTCGGACAGCGATATACGCAGCCCTCCCAGACAGCCGGTATCCAGCGTGCCATGGGCCTCACCAAGTGTCTGAAGAGACGTGAGTGTTAAAGTGCAAATTTCAGACTGGTTTAGTAGACGTACGAGGTACTGGGATCCCACGTCGATGTCGATGTACCCAACTTGATGATGATGGCAGGATCCAAAGTGACAGAAGTCGCGTGTCAATGTTTATATACGGCCGAAATCGGCACTCGTGCAGGCTCGGTAACTTACTGGTAGTACTGATCTAATTCATAACGCGCTCACTGACGGGACGACGTCGAATGCCTGGATAGGGGAATACGATTCAGAATGTGCAATCACCTGACCGCAACCGACGCTATCTCTTATCGGGGGTGACCGTGCATCGGATACCTACAACCACTATGCCGCCTCGTCGCTCAACCAGGATTTCAGCCGCGTCTCCAAAGGCTGAACAGCAGAATTCGAACGCCGTTACCAAGTGGGACGCGAAAGCAGGGGCCATTCAATCGCCATCTTCCGACACAAATAAAGCAGACAGCAAAAAAACGAGTATGCGTCATAAGAAATCCCGGAAACGCGTCAAGACCGACTCCACCGTCTCGTCTGCTTCAGCGAAGTCGATGAGCCAACTTACAGAGACTCCCCTTGATGTGCTGCTCGAAGTGAGTCTTGGTGACTCTCGTGGCATCAGTGCTTCTGAACTCCTTCTCTAGATTTTCTCATACTTGGAGCCTCTTGACCTTCTCCGCATGAGTCGCACCACGAAGGCTCTACGATCCCTGCTCATGTATAAATCATCGAGCTCAGTATGGGCAAGAGCCAGACTGCGGATGAAGGGCCTTCCTCCTATGTTCAACGACATGAGTGAGCCCGTATACGCAAATCTATTATTTGACAGCCACTGTCATGTATGTGTCTTCCTTTGCTCGTCAGTTATTCATCGTTCTAACTTGCGATGAACTAGAACTGTCTCAAGGGAGGTACGAAGTACATCCAATGGCAGATACGCATGAGACTTTGCAGAGCGTGTTTGGATGGTGGAACAATGTACCTTTTTTCAATGTCGTACGAATGGCAACTTCGCACGTCCTTCGAAACGACTATAAGGACCACCTAGCACCGCCGTCGGAAGAGCTTCTGCAAATCACATCGAACTTCATGCATCGCCGAAGTACATTAGCTCTGTTTCACTAAATTGATCACTTATCCAAAACCTAGAGACCGTTTTTCTACAGTTCTACGATCGCGACTGTTACGCTAGGTTAGTCACAAAAAGCGCAGCTTTTGAACTAGGAACTCCCGAATACGAGGCTTGGTTTTTGAAAAAGAAAAAGGAGTATACTACCCTCACTCGAGTGAGTAGTTCGGTTTAAACGTGTACATACTCGTCATTTCGTTTCCAGAAATGTGCTCAGTACGAGAAATGGATGGAGTCGAGGACGGCGGAACGGGCTGCCGAGCTCGCGGTCCTTCGCAATGAAAGACTATTGAGGTGCTCTTGTTTTCCCCCCACCTACATTTAGACTAACATCGACACAGCGTCACTGCACACTTGACTGAAGATGGGTGGGGAGAGGAAGTGGAGGCGCAATCTACCGTATGGATCCTCTTGGAGGATCCACTTGTAAATCAAGCCAAGGAATTGACAGAGCGAGGCATGCCTTCTCTCATAGTCAAAATTCCGAGTCTGATCGTTGTATAGATTGGGAAGCCATGAAACCGGCGCTCACCGAACTCATGGAGAAGCTCCGCGCTGTTCGCCTTCAGCAAAAGATACGGAACCTTACAAGCGACCGAGTCAAACTTCTGCGGCAGCTTGGCGATGATCTCATTGCAAAACTTCCGGAAACCCCGCCAAATCCTTCTGCGTCTACTCTTTGCACAACCCAGCCTGTTTTGGACATCATCAAGAACACGCCAGTTGAACAGGATGTCACTGAGCAGTTCAGAGAAGAGCTCAAGAACCTTCCGGCTATCTGCGCAGATTGGCGAGATAAACAAGAAGTACATCTCAAGCGGTTGCTTCGCGAGGCCGATCGAAGCGAGGACCTCTCTCTTGCTGTAAACGCTTTTACTTGTGCGCAATGTTCAGCAGAGAGTCTTGGACGTCAGATTATCCTCCATTATCCCTACTTTCCACCCATTCCTGCTTCTCTGCTCGTACTCGAATCGCTTCCACACAGGTCAATGTGTCGGACGACAAACGGATCAAGGTGGTCGCCCCGGCCGGCCATGAATTCGTCGAAGAGGTGATTCGCTCATGTGGCCTCGATCCGGCCACTGCAACTGCCCATGATATGGATGGTGCAGATGCATTTTTCGTATGTGAGAGCTGCTGCAATGAAAGTCAGCCTCTGTATGTGATGCGTTGGCGCGCAGCTATGGCAAGCTATTCCTTTGCTGACGTCCTCTTGTGTACCGAGTTGCTGATTCACAACAGAACCATCAGCGGCACCTTGAGTCGCTGGTTCGTGTCACTGATCCCGAGCTCATTTCCCTTGCCCAATGTGCCGAAAAATCCGAGGTCAAAGCTGGTCTCGCTCACGCACATTCTGATGACAAGGCCTATGTCTGTATTCATTGCAATGTCTTGACGGATTCCGCACCGTCTGAACACCTCCTCTCCGTGTCAGTCAATCCATTTTTTAGGATTCTATACCTCATCTCTATGTTATTATAGACATGGTATATCGGGAGCGACTGATGATCATTACCGTCAAAGCCTGAAGAATATAAGTCTTTATAGAGCAATGATTATCAAGTACTAACGTCTGGCATCGATCGGGTTCTCGGTTGTATTTCTTTGTAAATGTACTGTGGTAATGGAATAAGGAATCAACTGTGACGATCTGGTACTATGGCTCGGGCGTGGATGTGTTGACTGGAGGTTTTCTTTAAAGCAGACACTGCTACCGAACCGAATGACCCATACGGATACGAGCGTAGTAAGATGTGCTTGATATCCATGTGAGGGTTGGTCGTGTTCCCCAATGCGTATTCAGAACCCTTTCCCTCTCAGCGGGATTCACGCCACAGAACTTCGTGTCGATACGGGGCGCGTTAGCGCTGATGGACAATCTGGGGTTCTAGTTACAGGTGTTAGTTAGTTGTAAAGCCCTAGATGGCTCGTTGTGTTGAGAGGCAGAAACATTGATAATGACTCAGTCCTTCTTGTCCATCCTGGTCTTTGTAGCTTTCCCGTTCCTCCAGGAAGCGGCTGTAATCGCGTCTGAACGCATCAAGTACAAGTATGTGATCCAACCTTGGCTGTACGCGGTGTTTGTATAACCAACTAGATACATGGCCGGCCAGACGGAAATTCGGAGCGTGATGCGCGTGGCGTCACAAGATTTCCTCCAGCCTCGTGCATTCAAACTTAGCGCAATTTCATAGCACGACTCCCCATCGATCGAACATCTCTACATCGAATCCTGCAACCACATGTCTCGCTCACCAACTTTGCGAATCAGATGAAGACGTGGTAGACTAGTGGCATCTAATCAGTGATAGTGGCAGGAAAGATCGCTTGAGGCTTCGGCAACTCGCGGATTCAGAGTTTAGCGGGTCAAAAGCCCGAAGCAAATCCGAAGCGTACATCTCCGCCTGCCATGTCCCTGCAGGTTCGAAGGTACCATCGCGGTTGGCGTTCAGGGTGCACGCCTTGCGCTCATCCGTATGTATAGAGCCACTATCGCATGCGCCTGATGCTCGCGACTTGGCCCTTTCCCTCCACGCCCTTCCTCTCTACACCATCATGGACAAGGCCAGCATTTTCCGGGTGATGTACGCCGCGTTGAAAATATCCACTGAGGTGCTATTTGACTCAGGTCCTGAGCAGATCATTTACGCTGGCTGGCGGCGACGTTGTGCAGACTATTCCGGGGACGTTTACGCTGTACAGAAAACAGTGGAAAGCGCGGTCTATCAGTCCCATTTGTTTCTTGTACGCCATGGTCCGATAGTGAGCCCCGTTGAATTTCACTCCTACGCGAAATTGCTCACGAACGTTGCGGGGCAGTCTTACCATAATATCCTTGGTGTCGAACGGTGTTGGTACGCAGCCATCGCGTGAAAATTCTGTGTTCTTACTTGGGCTGGAATAGGCTTCTTCAGCAAGAGTTTCACAGACAAGACGTGCAAACCCTTCTACATGCTGCCCAACGTTACGGCTAGTGCGCTCTTTTCTGTGCGCGCCGCGTCGTGTTTTTCTCATCGTTAGCTTAGTGCTCGCCGGCATGGCCGTGCAAGGAATTATCTATATCAGGTTTATCAATATGTCAACGCGCTCCCTTACTCTATCTCACGCTAGCTTCAGGACCTGCGCCATCTCAGGACGTTCCGTCTGGGTGACACGACTCCTTGGGCTCTTGCTCCTGTTGAATCTCCCCGTAAGAGATTATCCATCATGCTTTTGGCTTTGATTGACGCGTCTGTAGGTCCAAGTCTTCGGCATTGTGTATCATCGTGATGTGCGTACTCTGCCCGTTCCCACTCCATCAGCTGACCTGTGTGCGCGCGCTATTTTCAGCCCTTGGTAATCAATGTGAGCTTCTCCAGCACCTCCCTTGCTTTGGACTGATGTTTGGTGGTTCTGATTCAGGGAAAGTATGTGCTTGTGAATTTCCACCGGAAAATTTGCATCTAACAGGTATACAGCTGCAAGGGAAAGGTCCTGGTCCCAGGCCAAGTACGTTCCTTGAAGCTCGTCACATATACAGTCGATTGATGATGCTTTATTAGCCCGACTGGAACATTGTTTACTATATCGCGCATATGGTTTTTGACTGGGTCGCCTGCTGCACTGCGACTTTCTGGCTCGTGTGGGGTGGTCGAAGCCACAATACTTTGCAAGTGCCGCCCTTCAACAGCGCAATCTCCTCATTCTCACAGCGCCGCCCGTTCTAGCAACGTATCGAAATTCATTCAGAGAGTCCTTCGTCAGGGGCTTTTTTACACCGTCGCTGTTTCGTTTGCCAATCTGTCAGTTCTTCATTCACATTTTTCGGACATACTCAAATCCCGATTACATTAGTTGGGTCGTGTTGGAGTTCACCATGGTAGTGACAACGGGTGTGGGCGCCACTCTGCCGCTCGCAGTCGTTCTCATCAGTAAGCCCTCTTCTCGAGCCGTATATATTTACCAGTTAAACAACACCAAAGGCGCCCAACATCTCGTTCTCGGCACCCAGCGGCCGCACTCCGACCACCCGTCCTCCAGCGAGGTGATAACAGTCGGACGGGATCGCTCGCGCTCCTTTGGCCTCAATAGCCCCCGCACACCAGGATTTCCCTCCTTTGCGCCCGGCTCAAGTCGCAATCTCACGGACATTGAGTTGCAGTCGGGCGTGTACGTGCTCAACGAGACTTATGCGCACACAAGTCCACCAGACACCCCTAAAAGCGCGATCAAATTCGACGCACCCCGGCATTCTTACTATAACGAGCCACAGAACAAGACTGTATAAATCGTGTGGATTGTTTTAGGTGCGGCGACGGGAGGTGAGTTTCGGAGCCAAGAGCAGCCAAGTGGTGCCACAGAGAACAACGAATTTAGTCACTTCAGGTGTTTCATGATGCAAGGAATGGTTCGATGAATGTTAATGAAAGTGTAACAGTATTGTTGTTATCTGATGACCGTTGAACGACTGGAAGCGGAAGCCTCCCTATATCGACTAGCGAGGTGCTGCACTCCCTGCACTGGGCGCAGGTGAAGGCGTCGGCGGCTACGGTGAGATCGTCGTTGTGACCCTTCTTCATTCCCAGTCGCGCCCTCTCCCAGACAAAGCTCGGATTTCTGACCATAAGCAGGGCGGGTAGAGCCTTCATTGTGCGACTCATTCGCAAGAGGTCGAGTGGCTCCAAGTATGAAAAGATCTAGGGCAAAATTTAGACAACTTGAACGAGCTGGGAAGTCCAAGACGCGCACTTCAAGCAAAACATCGAGAGGAGTCTCAGCTGCAAGATTCCTCGCTGATTATGAGTCAGTATTTGAAGGAGGCTTCAAGCTTCAAGAGTAATGCGCTTCCATGTGTTCTTACGAGAGTCTTATTGATCATGCTCGCCCGGCGGTTCTGAAGACGTTGACTTGTTGCGCCCATTGGCTGGAGCCACTGCATTCTTCTTTGGTGTTCAAGTTTGGGACGCTAGAAGCAATATTGAGTTTGACGCCGGCAATGCCGTCGGAGCGATGAAGGAGTAAGTACTACCGGCGACATACCGCTAGCTGACAGGGGAAGTGGTAGCACTCGATGATGATAGTTGTCCGTAGTCTTCGTCGTGGTAGTCAAAAGTCAAGTAAACTAATGGGCCGTTATGTTCACCCAGATTGATAGCAGATGGCGTGTGGGCTGGGCGGGAGTATGCATACAACTATCACCACATTCATACCGGCTCACAGCGCGCACACTCACACTGGGGGGTGCACACCCATAGTGGTCCATGTGAACACATGACAATAATTACCATATTTGTACACCATGCTGATATTTCCACCACGCGCTCCTCATCCCGCCCCACTTGAGAAGATATATATTCACCGCTAACCGCCCCTAACCCCCCTAACCACGAACCCTAACCCTTTCCTAACCTGCAACACTTAGGCTTCGGATACCCGAAGCCTAAGTGTTGGGCGCGCTAGCGCGTGCAGAGTCACCAACTCACCCTAACCTACCCTAACCCTAAGCGGCGCCACAGATCAATTACCAATTTTGGCATCTTCATCGCCCGGCAGTGTGCCCGGGTGTGCGTGTGCACCCCCCGAGTGTGAGTGTGCACGGTCTGACCCGGTGTGAATGTGGTGATAGTTGTAAACACTCGCTGGGCGGAGTGCCAAAGCACGTGAACGTTCCTCTCTTTCTCTTGACGATCATCTCGCTCAGGTCGGCAGTTCTAACTATTGCGTATTCAGCAAAATATCCCGTAAATCAATATACGCGCCTGGCGCTGAGCTCTTTCCAGAAGAATCTCACTATCACGAACTTAATACTAGCAGGTTACTTCGTCTACTAGAAGCTAGGATCACACTGTGCCGCCTACTATAGCACTGCCCCATTGTCAGCGTGTACCAATAAAATAATTGCAGGCCTAGGTGGGTCAGACGTGTTTGTCCTTGTCATAGATGATAATTGATTTCATCCAGCCATGGCGTCGTGCACTCTTCTTTATCTGCAGCCCGGAGAAGAAACCGGAAAGACGCGTACAGCACGGGTAGAGGAACACTCCGTCAGAACCACCCTCCGCTTGACGTTGAACTCGCCGATATTCGCCAGGCGATGGAGAACACGCGGGTTGTCCTAGAGGATCTCGATTCAAAAATTGTCGAGGCAAGGAAATTGCTTGATAATCTCCTCTCAGCTCACGAGCAAGCGAAAACACATTTTGAAGACATGAAATCCCTCCTCCATCCTATGCGTTCCATCCCCAACGAACTTCTGACCGAAATATTTGGGCATTGCATATCGCAAGAACGCGACGACAACGATCCCGACTCACTCGACCCACGAGCAGCTCCCTGGCTTCTAACTCGCGTCTCTCGTCGTTGGAGGAATCTTGCCATAAGTTTACCTCGACTGTGGACATATCTCATGCTCGATTTCGACAAGCACGAAGGGCACATCTCATATTATCAGTGTGTGTACAAACTGTGCTTGTTTATCGAGCGGTCGAGAGGTCTTCCAATGACGGTTTCTCTCGGCAGCGAGGACAGTATTGAGGACCATCCGGCCCTGCCAGTTCTTGACGCCAGCATACCTCGTTGGCGGTATCTTCAAATAAATCTTCCACGCGCGTCCTTGCAGCACCTTGCCGGAAATCATTTCTTGATGCTGCAGGCCCTTTCTTTACAGTACAGCGACGAGGACGAGTGGGGTTTAGACCTTGATATATTCAAGTCGGCAAGGGCACCCGTTCTTCGCAATTTGGATGTATGCGAGCTTATACCCTGGCGGGCCTTAGAGCGTGTTGCATTCCCATGATCTCAGGTCACCTCTATCATGTCTTTTCCGGCGTTCGACCCAGATGGTTTAAACCGTTTGCGTACCTTGGTCAACTTGGAAGTGCTGAGCGTTGTTGCTACTTCAAATCATACTCCCATTGACAATCTCATTTCGCTTCCAAACCTTCGCTGCCTTACCATCACGGAGAGTGAAAATGCCACCGGTCGTAACAAGGACTTCTTCTCCGTATTGGCAACCCCCGTTCTATCGGAACTTACCCTTATATATCCCGACGAATCGGTGCTCCATTTTCCGACATTGCCCCTCCCGCTTGAGAAGTTGGTCAAGCTGGACATCACTTGCGAGATGACTTCGCACAAGGAGAACACGCAGTATATCTTGGACTTCCTCGCCCTTACCCATCATGTCGAATATTTGCGCCTTCACGACATCAACATAACAGTCGACTTTTGTGACGGGCTTAATCTTGATAAAGTTCAGGACGGGTTGCCTGCAAGGCTGCCATGTTTGCGCGTCTTGGACATTGGCGATTCTGACTTTGCTTGTACACTCAACCTTGATGTGGATCCATTCTTCGACATGATATATTCTCGACTGCCAGAAACGGAGACAGTCGATGATCCAAATACTGGCACCAACGGTGATGGGCAGAGTGCAGTATCGAATGAGACTGACACGGCCTTCGATCCAGGGTCTAGGTTGAACTCGGGGGACCAGCGCACCTACCTAAAAATGTTGCGGTTTCCGCGTTGGTTGTACATTCAGACAAGGGAGTGGGAAGACACTTTTCTCGCTCTGATCTCAATGGTAGAGCTTCAAAGTGGTGTTATTACCAGCAAAATTCTTAGACACCTGTATAATATTACCATACTGTGTACAACCCAACGCAAGATGAATATACCAGCTGTTCTTGAAGGCGGGCGGCTTTGTTGGAGTGGCGGCTACTTAGTCTGACCTGTAGTACCCAAAGGTTTCAAGCTATTTAGTAGTGCATGTTATTAGACCCCAGATCCTCAAAGTTCACTCAGGCGGCCCCGTTACGCGTTTTAGAACAATGTCGCGGTATACTGGTGTACCTGGAGCTGAATTCTAATGCATGGCCGGCTGGCTCCAAATAACGGCCCAGATGTATAGCTAAAAAGTATTGTCCGGTGTACATACTTATTCTGTCAAGAAAGAGCTATACAGGGAAATTTGCTTGCGTTGCCTCGACAAGAGTTAGCAGTTGATGTTGTTGTCTTGATGGCCGGCACACTGATCCTCGTTGGGATTCTGGTTCTCGTTGTAATGACGGTCCTCGTGGTGGTGGAATCCTTGTTGTATTAGTGGTTCTCGTTTATCTTATCGTAGCGGAGGTCCTCATGATCGTCCTCGTGGTTGGCGGTTAACGTTCTTGTTCAAGTCATTGCAGTCCTCGTCGTGGTGCATTGTGGCGGAGATCCTCATCGCGTCGCAGTGACCAATCGTGACGGCAGTCTCTGTCGTCCCCACTGCGGGAGCCTTTGTGGTATTCAAACCGTCGTTGTCAAAACACTGAGGAATCTCTTCTTAGCGCGATCATGGTGTGTTTGTCCTCATTGCTCGAGTCAGGAACGGGGAATTGCCGCGTTTGTAGTACTCGGTCTTTGGTGCTTCGTCGCTGTAAACTCGGCAAGTTGTTCCTATACAATCTCCTCAAATCCCTAAATTGACCCTACAAATACAGCATATAACACATATCATAACGTTCATCAATCCTCAATAAGTCTCATCGTCATCCCCCACCTCAAGCTCACTCGCAACCTCGTCAATCTCCTCCTGCTCATCCCCGACAAAAATATCGTCATCCCACCGTTCTTGTCCCTCCTCCTCTTCCTCCTCTTCCCAGCCGCGTTCACGCAACACCGCCGCCAGAGCCTCACACACAACAACAACCGTATCCCTCATATCCTCCCTCAGCCTCTCATCCATAACACTAACCAACCCCACCTCCCACCCCTCCACTCGGAAAAGCCGCCACATCCTCAACAGCCTTTCCCTGTACACCGCCTCCGAGCTGTACCTCTCCATATTCTCACAAAACGCTTTCACACCTTCACCGTCGACTACATCCAGAGTCAGCTCGAGCGGGTTGGCGAGGACCGGCCACGGGGCGCTGTTCACGGTGAGCGGAACTTCGAGGGAGAAGTGGGATGGGGAGAAATCCTCGATCATGGAGGTGATGCGCGCTTGTGCTAGGATGTCGAGCCACACCCCGCGGGCCGCAGCGACCGCGTTCGTGTCGAGGACTCTGCGCTGCGCGTCTTGCTTCAGCGTCGCCTGAGCCCAAGCCCGGAGCGCCAGATCCTCTTCCTCCGGCGAAGTGGAGCGGCTCGGCGTTGTATCACTCGCACTCGTCTGAGAAGCAAAGTTGCCATCGGAAAACTCGCCGTCGCCGTCGTCCGTGTCGTCCAGTGCCATTTGTAGAGCGTAGATCGCATCTTCAGCCTTTTCCCTCGTCAAGCGATGGCGCTCGCGCTCCACTTTATGGTTATGGACAGTCTCCCTCAACCGCAACTTCAAGACGCGCAGCTCCTCCTTTTGCTCCAAGGCGAAAAGCAAGTTGTCGTGCGCCCGTTTTGCTTCCTCTCTTTCCTTCGCGTGTATCAGCTCCAGTTGTGCAGCCAATTCCGCATTCTTCGCTTCCAAGCAGGCTTTCTCTTCGGCGGCACGCTGGAGGAGGGCAGACAGCTGAGCTTCGAGTGTATGCGTGCATTTCGCAGCGAGTTCTTTCATCATCTTGTCCCCTGAATCAGGCCGCGCCTCGTTTGTAAGGGGCCCAGGAACGATGGGCAGTGTTGTTTGACGAGCGTGTACATTTATTGCTTCCGATGTAAGGGTAGTGGCGCCTTCCCCCAGATGATCCACGACAGGATGTAACGCCTTGTCCGCGAGAGCCTCCAAGAGTCGACCTTGAAGAGCCGTTTCCTGCAGCTGCCAGCTGCTAGGAGCGTCCTTGATGAGATCTCGCAGGGTACGCCGACTCTTATGAGGTGGCATGTAGCCCTTGCAGGAGTGATTGCTTCGAGGCCAAGACCGAAATCTATCAACGTGTACATCGCCATTGTGTGGCATGGGAGGAGGTGCAGAAGCATCCTCTCGGGTCGGAATCGAAGACTGGATTCTGGACGAGTCAATATTGCCATCACGTCCAGTCCGAGAGTCGGTTGTTTTATTGTGTTGGGAATGATGTTGGATGCGGGCTACGGGTTGTGGTCCATGGACAGCGCGTATCGGAGGTGGTGAAGACTCTTTAGATGGTGGAGAAGGATACTCTTTCGGCGACGGAGAAGAATGCTGCGATCCCACAACGATTTGGAGACGAAGGGGCATCAAAGAAGAACTATCAGTCGTAGCTGATGGTAGGGAAGAGCGCGCTGAAATTTCAGCGTCTGAAAGAGCGGGCGAGGTCGATATGGACGAAGGAGTGGAACATGGTGGACCAGAAGCATATACTGCACTGGACGGACTAGAAGCATCGGCGGCTTCCAGTGGCGTATCCCTTTGAACGCGACCGATCTAAACAAGCGGGTTTATTTCGTTAAAGGATATAGAGGAGATGAAAACGCTGGAAGATACCTTCATAGTTGTAAAAGAACCTGCCCCCGCGCCCTCTATTATGAGAATGACTGACTACACAACGACTATGATTGATTTGCGCGAAGAAGCTGATTCGACTGTTGTCCTAGTGATGAAGTGGGAGTCAAGAGCAACTCGAGGGACGCTAAGAAGTTGCTGCTTACCCCGGCAGCGCGAGAGACAATGGCGAGTTGATGGAAGTAAGAAAGAAAGAAAGAAAAGCGTTCAGCCTTTGTAGTCTAGCGGCGCGAGTGGTCTTTTGTCCGACCCTGGAGGTCACGGTACCGTACAAAGAGTGCGCATTGAACGCCTCCCAAGTGGTAAGGGCAGGAGGAGAAGAGACAGTGAGTGCCTGGCGGCGAAGGGTACCGGTGTAGACAAGGATTTCATACTAGTTACCTGGTTGCTACGATGAATAAATCCATTTATAGTCAGACTCGCAAATTTGTCCGTTCATCGTGTCAAGACGGTATGGTCTTGGCATTTACTGAACAGCGTGTCGATGGTCATCGAAGAAAAGGATGGTGGTAAGGTATCAAGTTTGTTTCAGACTCCGCGATGGGCATCTTGCGGTCAGGTATTCGACGTTCGATCACTATGTACAAGCGCGTTGATCTACACGTTATCCTCACTCTGTTTCCTCGCCATAATCCAATGGAATTTTTCATCAAATGGCCCAACCTTCTCGACAGCGACCTCATCCTCGACAACCTTCAGACCGTCCCCAAACTTGTTGAGGATATCCCTATTTCCATCCACACCAAGTCTACTAGAGAACATCCTCACGCCCATCCAGTCCTCAAACACTGTATCCCCTTCGTCCTCGTGCCCGTTCAAATTGAACAACATCCAGCCGCCGTGCTTCAACCACATCTTGATCTTCCCGAGCATCGCGCCCTGCTCATCTCTTGGTAGGTGGAAGATAGAGTAGAACGCGACGACGGCGTCGAAGCTCTCTGGTTCAAAGCTGAGCGACATCATGTCCCCGTGGACCAAGGTCGCTTGCGGAACATGCTCTTTTGCGAGCGTGAGTTGAGAGGCAGAGATATCGACGCCTGTAACAGCGAGTCCTGCCTCGACAAGTGCCTGCGTGCTAGGAACGCCAGCGCCGCATCCCAGTTCGAGGACTTTGGCGCCTTTGGGCAACAGCCTAATGAGCTTCTCGATGTACGCAGCTCGGGTGGTAGTCGGCCTGCGAGAAGACCATGCAAGGTATTGCGGTGCGATCTGGTCGTAGCCTTTCTCGACGACGCCTTTAGGGTCTGCAAGACGGGTGGGGGACGCCATCGTGGGGAGAATAGCGTTATCAGGCATGAATATATCGAAATCAACATTGCCAGGAATAGACGAGTCAGCGTATGGTCAGATTGAATACAGACGATGCTTGTCAACTTATCGTCGCAAAACACCAGTTCACTCTGTGAGACGGATCATGGCAGAACATAGCATACGACATGTACAGGTTTACAGAGACAGTAATGCATATGTTTACTCTGCGTCAACAACAGTGGTCTGTAAACCCTGTAAAAGCATTGTCAGTCAAAATCCAAGAACAATCCAAAGTCACACACCTTGAAAGTGGTAACAGGAACGTAAGACGCATATGTGTAGAGCTTTTCCTTCGCGCCCTCGTCGTCGTTACGCTTCCCTACAAAAAAGATAAGCCATCGCCCTCTTTCAACCACTGAGTACACTCACTCTCGAGTTTTAGCCGCATCCTGTGGGGCACAGACTTGATACCCCGAGACCACAGCTCCTGGTTCAACTTTGGGTCGAGCCGCACGTCCTGCGTTCCCATCGCCTTCTGCGCAAATGCCACGACCGACTTGACGGCCCACGGCGCCCGCTTCTTGAACGAACGTCCGTGCACCAGCTTGTGGAGGTGGATGGTGTACTCCCTCGTCACGACATCTTGCAGCGCCGAACGCTTTCCAGTCTATCATCAAATCAATACGCGAACGGTGAATTGGGCTGCAAAAGCACCTTTTTAGCGGTGACCTATACACAGCGAATAAGGTCAACAGAAACAGTGAGTAACAGGGCGGGCGCACCATTTTTGAGAATTCTTGAGGGCGGTAAAGTCAAGGTGACGTCGGTGAGCAAGAAACCAAGTGTGGCTTGAACTTTATTTCTCGCCGTCATGTTCGGCCGGGATTTGCCGGGACCACTGCTTCGGCACCTCTGCACGCGATACTTTGTTCTCACCATCAAGTAGGCATGCAGGTAGCTTTACTAACTGGGTTCTCTCGCAGCCAACGCGCCCTCTTCATGCTCTTTAGGTAATTGTGATATGTCTCTCTACAGCGCCTTGTCAAAGTACTCTACATCGGTCGATATATCCTGTCGAGAACTTGTTCACAATGAACATGGCCTACATCTACAGCTCTTGTCGTCCCGGATGTCATGAGCATTACCCTGTGCGACTCTTCCGGCTATACACCGCTAAAGAACTAGAGAACGACAAGCCACATTACCCTCCAGGGGTTCCACTCACGGTTTCCCCGAGTTTCTGATGCGTCTTGACTCTTGTTCCACTTTTTGCAGTCTCGTTGGGCCTTTTCAATCTCCGCCCCGCTTGTTCTTCTCTTACTTTTAGCATTGTCCTTGTCTTTCTGTGTGCCTCAATATGATCCCACTCAAACTCGGCATTGTTCCTTTCCTGTTGTTGTATCTGGGTCAATCGCTTGAATGCCAGGAACGCTACCCTCGTGGTTGCCGGACATAAGCACAGTTCCATATGCGGATATAATAACGCGTATAAATGCTCGCCCTCATTCATTGTATCTGTTCAACAGCCATCCCCGGTCCTAGTTCTCCCACTTCGTTCAGCGCCTCTGTCATTTGAACCTAACTATGCATTGCTCCCTCACTGTCATTTTTGCCTTATTGGCCACCTCCGTCTCGGCGGGTCTCACGCGTCGCCAATACCCCGGTACGTCGTCCTCAAAAAACACCTCACTTGAACTGACTATGAGGATTGAAGATTGCGCCTCCCCTTGTATCACAAACGTCGACTACCACGGATGCTCGGCGTCCAGTATTACGTGTCTATGCAAGAGCAGCGACTACGTGAAGGAGACCACGGCGTGCATGGTCGAGTCCTGCTCCGGGGATGACCTACAACAGGCGCTTGGCGTCGCCGCGGGGCTATGCGAATCAGTGGTACTTCCATTCCTCGCAACTTGAAACCCTGATCGTAATGTTCATTACTAGGGAGTGACACTTCAGTCTAGCGATGTTCTTCCAGCGACCTCCGCCGCTAGTGGAGGATCTGCTGCTAGTTCTGCTACGACTACCAGGTACGTTGTGTTCTGTATTTTGTATCCGACGTGTTTAAGATATGATGAACAGTGCCGGGACTTCCTCTACAGACACTTCATCCGATGATGATACCGACGCAGCGCTGAACATCAAGAGCCTCAGCGCCCTCACTGCTCTCGCCGCTGGGGGATTGGTTGCCCTTCTCTTGTAGAACTGGGATGGGTACTATAATTATATCCTATTATTCGTGTATCTATCCTCTGCTTCCGCCGCAAAATGTATCCATTCATCCAGGATCGTGTGTATTGATCTTCGAAGCTGACACCGGTACCCACGAAGGCACACAATTCAAAGATGGAAGCAACACTGGGATTCAACATCAGCTTCTTTAGACAAGGGAGTGAACAAGAATGGACATGTCACCGGGAGTTCTCTGGGATGATGGTGTCCCGGCGACATGTGAGTACAAACCTTGGTCGCGTAGTATGCAGTATGGAAGCAAGTAACCTAATGTGAAGACCCCAAAGTCGGAATGTAGCCAATTTCTTTCCTTTGAGACGCAAAAATCCAAGAAAGACGAACCCCAAGGCTCAAAGTTCCATATCCTATTTGCACTTGGCTGCAGAGGCTTTTTCTGCCGCTTACCTAACCGCTGACTGCCTGTGACCAAGGTCATTGATTCCTATATGGGACCCAGATCAACTTCCTAGTCGTTCTCCATGCTACGCGAGGAGAAGCCAATGTCGTTGATGGACGTGTTGTGATCGCGGTCATGTAGTGCTTGACGTACGACCATAGACGTTAGATGGACACGAGGTACTACGTCCTTGTCAGAGTCCGCGACTATTCGAGACCCTCAAGGATGCTCGTTCGGATAGTGGTGATTACGACTAGACGTCCTGCTTGGTTCCTCACATGGAGAAATGTAAGTGACTTGGTCACGACGGTGCAGCATACGCGGCAATTGACCAAAGCCTCTGCATCCTCCAATGTCAATGTCCGCTCTCTAGCATCCTTCCCAAGATATTTATCTCTTGTTCGATCTGTATAAAGCTCATCTTCTCCACGTTCCGCAACACCGGGGTGACCAAACCGTGTGGCCACGGTGAGATCGACGTAGTTGTGATATATGATTTCGTCGCCGTTGATTGACGCGTTGACAGCGGGAATATCGCTGAGAGCAAGCGTGCATGCTTTGGCGAACGCGCCCATGAAGCCGTGACTGGTGTCCTTGCACATGGAGATGAGCGAGCGTGGTAAGGGGAGCGGCCGCGTTTTGAGATTCCTTCAGACGTTCGCTGATGCGTACTGCTCATCTTTACCTGTGAGAGTGCTGTCAAAATTGAAATCACGCGTACTTATTTGTGACTTGATTTCTAGTCGCGTAGTGGCGCGGGTGATACCTGCTGGGGAGTTGGATTTCTCAGATTGTCTGGGGTTGTTGGGCTTGAACTGCAATTCCGATTCAAGTGCAGCAGGGAGACACGACATGTCGTTGACGACTGATCACAGAGCTCGCAGGAATGCTACTTCTGTGGTTGGTATTACGGATGACGAGTTTAGGATAAGTATACACATACAAAGCGTGCCTATTTGCGAGGGCAACGGTACGAGTTGCAAGTATGCCTGAGGAAGAAATCGAGGTTATGGTTCTGGCATGCAATTCTAAAGGCAGAGGCTCGGCCATGCCGGAGAATTGTTATTCGGACCGAGCTGCCGACGCCAAGCACGAATCAGAAGGCTGAGTAAAGGCCAATAGTTGAGATCGTTGAGAACTCACTCGTGAACAAAGAGAGAGAATGGCGCCGCCAATGATTCAGAGTCAGAAGAGCAATCAACCATCAGCCTGGCTATGCGGAAACGCGGGAACTCTTGCGTCCTCCCATCATGTCCAGTTTCACTGTCAACTGGACTTGCGTACGCTCTCATCCCATTAGGACATGTCCGCAGACATTTGGGTGTTGGTGTGCATTTTTTTATTGAAAGTTCCTTCCAGGTTCTTTCATGGTTTTCTATGCAAGTATGAATATACACATCACGAGACGCGTACGCCCGCCTGATACTTCGCTTCGCTTTCGGCGCAATTGGGCGGACCGCTAACCGCCCTTACAGGCAGATGACCAGGAGCTTCATCCTTGAAATCTCCAAAATTACTATGCCTTCCGCACAGCGTCATGGTCAACTTCACTATTCTTGCAGGCGGCTATGATCTCTTCATTGCGACATATCTCTTCAACTCTGCGGCTTCGACGCTTTCTCTAGCCGGCAAGTATCCTACTGGCGCTAACAGTTCATGGATCACTTTGCATCCTACGAACGGAAGTGTTCTGTAGTGAGTACCGAGAAAATGTTGCCTGTCATCCTCTACTATCTAACTTGAACACACAGTGCCGTCAATCAAAACAACGATGATGCCGTCCAATCCTTTTCTGTTACGCCCGAAGGAGTACTCTCAGAAGCCGTTGTAACGGTATCGAGTGGTGGTCTTAGGCCCGCCCACGCGGCTGCCCTCACGAGTGGTCAACTCGCTGTCGTTAACTACAGCGGTGGGAATGCGCGCATAATTCCAACCACGGACTCGCCGTTGAATTTGGACGTGTCTGACAGTGGAATTATTACCTTTCCTTCTCCTGAGGGAGGTGTTTCCCATCCACATATGGCATACCAATACAAGAACGAGGTTTTCGTACCTGATTTGGTTGGTGTCCTGTTACTCTGCTCTGAAGACAAACATTATTCTGAAGGGCCCTTTGTATAGGGATCAGACACTGTCTGGCGTCTCGTCGAGGACGGTTCGCCAGGGAATTGGAAAATAGCTGGTTCCATTGATCAGCCCAAGGGTAGTGGACCAAGGCATATTGTCGTTTACGGTGCTTGCGTCTTTCACGCCTATGTGAATATCTCTTATTGATATTGCATACTGCAGACGAGCTCCTCTACACTCTACACGAGCTGTCTTCAACACTAACTGTACAAGCCATTCCAACCCTCGGCGCTACCAACACATCTGCGCTTCTCGCCAATGTATCTATAGTCCCTTCTGATCCGCCGGAAGGAGCTGCGTACGCCGCCGGTGAGATTCTGATACCTCCTCCATCACAGGAGTTTCCTATCCCATACGTATACGTGTCGAACCGCAACACGGGCACGACTCTTCCTCGCGGCGACTCGATTGCCATCTTTGAATACTGCGAAGGGGAGCTCAAGTTGGTGAATCAGGTTTATACGGGTATCAATCAGATTCGCGGCATGGAGTTTGGCGGCGAGCATGGGGATTATTTGGTCATGAGTGGCGTAGTAGGAGAGGGTGGGGTGGCGGTCTTCAAGCGAATCGAGGGAGGGAAGAACATGGTTGAGGTGGCAAGAAATACAGAGGTGCTTACTAGGACAACATTTGTGTGGTTGTAACTTGGGAAAAGGTGTAGTGATTCACAAATTTGGGCTCCTCATCTTCGCAACGCAATAGACACGTTCAAGAGAGTCATCTGAAGCCAGCGAACACTCCGACTTACTCCCAAGAAGTCCTTCGAGACTCGCCTCTGTCGCATCCACCAAGGGCAAGTTTCCAGTATCCGGTATTGTCGAAACGTACTACAAGGTCTTAATGCTGCTGTTTCAGTACCGCTGTGATACCGCATAAATAAAGCGCAGTTGAGATACCCGCAGATCACACTCCGTTTTCAAACGTTGGTTTCATACTCTCGGGTATGGACAAAAAAAGGTCTACTCGCTCAACCGCTCCTTGATGAGGCGCGCCACTGACGGGCCATGCACTGGAATCTTGGAACCATGGAACTCCGGATTAGTGGCATCGTAATTCTGTAGAATTATCAGCACCTACTCCACAACTCGAAGAAGCCTCTTACCTGATGCCACTCGCCCTTGGGGTAAGTCAAGAATGTATCGTTCCAAGCGCCGTAATGCTACAAATAATGATGTTCAACGATGAGGTTCAGCAGAGAAGACGGCTCGAGTACCCTGTGGCCCATGTTCCGCGCTAACATTTCGTAGTCAAAGACGTAGCCTAAGGGTGGTGGTAAGTACTGGAAAGCAAATCTGTGAGAATGATTTACCCTGCGGATAGAAAATTTCAATGACTGTGGATTTCGGCGTTCGAGGCATCCAGAGTTGATGTGAGAGCCCATTACCATGTACGCCAACCATGACCTAATCCCCTCCGTCAGTAAATGGTTTTAAGGTATTACGCGAAGCGACGCACCGTTGTTCTGGCCACTATGTCGACCTGTTGCCTCAGAGACATAGTCTCCAGTTCAGCTAGTTTGAAGTTACAGATGCCCTCGTTGCACAGTCCCGTCAACGCCGCGATTAGGCTTTTATGATCGTCATCTAGTAAACGTCTTTCCGTTTTTTGTCGAGACACGTAGGTGACTAGTGGCAGAGTGTCCACGACTACTGGAATGCGACCGACTAGATTGCGAACTATTGACTCGCGTATGGGTGACCAGAAGTCGTTTGTAGCGGTCAGCGCCATGGTACTGGCTATCATCTTGTACCAGACGTTTCCAAGCGGACTATAACGCGAATAGTAGCATACGCGGGGGGTTCACCAACGGACGAAAGGCTTACTGTCTATGAGCAGCCGCCCGATTTATAATGGCCAGTCTCTCAAATTTGATAGTCCTGTCGACGGCTCGTAAATCCTCCCAGAACTCGGAACACTCGATAGAGGCATCTGGGAAAGCCGCGCGCATAAGAATACCATCTACATTAGGCTTGTCACGCCATCCGCTTGAAGATGCGAACTAGACCAATCAGCCAAGTGCCAGCTAATTGATTTTGCGTATGGAACGTACAGGTATCATGAATCGGCTGGGAAGTGGCACTGGTCCCTCGGAGTCAGCTATCTTGCAATAGACGCGCCAGAAACCGAGGATGATTTCTCCAAACCAGTGATAGAGGTGCTGAGCACAAGTGAGTTGACATTGTGGGGATAATAGAAGAGCTGCGTTTACCTTCATAAAAGTGGCGTGTCGTATATGACGACTGTTGTTCCGTGAAGCACGATACTCTCTGCCCCTAGCTTTCCCTGGCTACATCTAAACTGACGAATCGGAGTTCCTAAAAGGAAGGGGTCACAAAATGGGTATGAAGAATGGCTGGAACTACCTTGTCCGTCGGTTCATCGATTCCGAGTCCCAGTTCAACCGGACGAGAGATGATGAACCTGCGCTCAGGAAACGCGTTTGCATTTTTAGTTACGATGAAAAATGTCCCTCCTCTCAGATAGACATTATCCAGAACCGTAAATCCGTGCGCGACTGCGTGTCCAGGTATCGTGGTCTCTAACAGTCCCTTCTGTAAAGGTGCCGAGCCAGAATGCGTGGTGAAGAACCGAATTTCGAAAGGTCTGTGATGGG
This sequence comes from Mucidula mucida, assembly GCA_015501055.1. NCBI lineage: Eukaryota > Fungi > Basidiomycota > Agaricomycetes > Agaricales > Physalacriaceae > Mucidula > Mucidula mucida. The sequence goes on from JADNYV010000084.1 coordinate 79,651, forward strand.
AGGAGGCAAGTCGCGAGGCAGGGCCGTGAGATTAGATAGTATCCAGAAAAGGCAAAGCCCCAGGAAAAGTAGCACTCCTGCGATATGTTGAGCGCGGGGCATTTTATGACTGTACGAAGTAAGAGGACGCGAAATGGGGAAGCGAAAGTCGTTGATGGCCTGCGGTCCGACGTCGAGTTTCCCCTAGGCGGACTGACAAGCTTGAGAACAAGCTTATCCAACATCCGATTTCGATCACTTTCTGCTCGACGATCGTTTGAACTTCAAACCTTTACGTTTCCCAACCTATACTTCAACGACATGTACATCATGAGAATTGCGTGGAAATTTCTGCTTACGACCAGCATCAGGAGTAAATGCAGGCTGTCATCCCCCGCCAGGTACTTATGGGCAAATGAAAGGCGTTGCAGAGATCGTCGTACCGCCATACTGCCCCACGGAAATCAACTGTAAGCCACCGGAGGGCATCATGCATGCGATGGTTGAGGGAACAACTCGACCATCAGATCTCTGATTGGAACGAAATGACTCAATGACCATCAAACCACAACGGAGCGATAGCTGATGTGGCCTGGTCACCACAACAGAATGATTCATTGAAGAGCAGTGCAGAGTCAGCCTAAGTTACAGACAAATGCACGAGGTCACGTGGCCCTGTGCTTTCATTTTTAACCAAATACGACGACGCTGTGCAGAACTCAGATGTACGGCCTCATCAATCATCACTGCCAAGTATAATTACTGTGGACGTGTATATGGTTGTTTCGAAGTAAATCCGCAGGCTTGCCGCGCCCTATCGCGATTACTGCCTATCCAAACGACCTCCCAAAAATCGAACAAGGGATCGCTTCGTCAACATACCGCCCTCCCTGTAAGCTGTTTGTCTCATCAAACCGCATTTAGCAATGCTTATACTTCTTTTGCAAGTCTTGTTCATAATTTGGTCGAACAGCTAAACGGTATATGAGGCCGCAAAGATTGATGCCGGTAAAGTGGCGGACTGGACGGATGCTTTGGATGTTCTTCTCGTTTTTGTGAGTGTTCACACAGCAAAGTCTTATGTACCGCTGATTCTCTATTTTAGGCGGGGTTATTTTCCGCAGTCGTCTCTACATTTGTGTGCCAGACTTTCCAGACCCTGCAGGTCAACCCAAACGAGCTCATCTACGTGATAATTCATGAGCTCCTTGACGTCCAACGTGCCATTGACGAACATGGTCCCGGCTCCTCTAAAATGGTCTCCCGGTCTGATACATCTTTCCATCCATCCCGAACAGCGACTTGGGTTAATGCTCTGTGGTACGTCAGCTTGACGTTGAGCCTGATAACGGCGCTCATTGCGGCTCTGACGAAACAATGGATTCATCATTACATGAATTATGTTCAGCTGGGGACACCACGTGCACGCGCTCGTGTTCGACATTTCCGATTCATCCAGCTGCAGGAATGGCATGTTCCAGCTATCATCGGCCTTTTACCAGTCATGATGCATATCGCCTTAGGCCTATTTTTTGCTGGCCTTGTCATACTTCTTGGCTCAATGAGCACACCCATGTCGGCTGTCGTTGGAGGACTCGTAGGTTGTGCTTCGCTGGCATATGCAGGCACCAACCTTGTTCCCGTTCTCAATCCGGCGTGTCCCTACAAGACTCCTCTATCTGAATACACATACGCTGCCTCCAGACGCCTCCGGCAATTCCTTCCCTCTGCTCGTGTATTTATCAAGTCAAATTTCCTCGTATCATCGGCTATCCCGCACGACATTTCTTCGCCAGGTGATCTGACTGTGGGAGCACTGTCCCTTATGGCCGCAGAAGAACAGGTCGTGAAGGGGTCCTATAATCTTGATAGTCAAGTGGCCGTGTGGATGTATACCGTCTCTTCGAATCCATCAGTCCAGAGCGTGGTTTTGCATATTCTAAGCAACCTTCCGCCGCAAGCGCTTTCGAGTGTCAAGGATCAGCTTGGTAGCAAGGCTTTGAAAGGTGCCCTGACAACCGCTTTGAGGTCTTCCGAATTGTTTGCGCCAGACAAACAACCAGCTTTCGAGCGCCTTTTGCGCTCTCTTCTTTGTCTTTTCCCTGATACGACTCTTACCCCAACGGAGATTCAGCCGAAATACCGTTCGGAAACCTCTCTGTCGCACCTTTTTGACATCTGCAACCCCCAAGCAGCAGCTGATTTTATCAGTCAGGAAATTCTGCATCCGACTCGTCGGTACAGTGCTGGTGTTTGGGCACAGATTGTCGCTAATGCATTCAACTCGGGCGCGGATTGGCTAGAAGCGGGTGGAGAGAATTCCGTCGTGTGGCGTACATTTGTAATCTGGTTCATCGGGTATCATGGATGCACGCTGTGCCTTGAGCCAGGGGACTCTAAGCGTTGCCTGTATTCATTAGTCGGGGGCGGTGGTCGTCGCTTGACAGTCATACAGAATGCCGATCCTCGCATTGTCCCGGCCCAAGAGCCAATGTCGTTCCATATGGCCGCTGTCGACTTCATGGGTCCATCACTCTGTGAGATTATCCTCGATATGGTGTACGCCTCTTCACCCAGTCAATTCGAAGATGTTCCCAGCGATATTCGACTTCGGCTGGCTGTTGTTCAAACAGACTGGGTTTTGAAGACAAGCTGTTCTTCCGAGGGAGGTTCCGAATCAACGTTTGCAGACCTCATTAGAATCATCTGCTGGAGTGTCGGGATTGACACTTGCGATGCATCTCTAAAACATAAAGGCGTTCCGGCGGCGACTTTTCAGGCTTTGAGCAATGTCATTCAACGTACGTTTGAGGCCGACATACTCTGTCTGCGTGATCGGCAGAGGATACTCTATCCCTTCTTTCGATGCCTTGCTTCGGACAAGACGTTAGCAGAGGACTACGCCCCCTGGATCACGGACTCTTTGGCAGCGAAGATTACTGAAGCGATCTTCACTGGACCCATCCAATTTTCTGAAGCTTTACCGTTCATTACCGATGTCCTCCACGCCCTCGTTATTTCGAAATGCTCCAAACTACTGCCGAGTCTATGCGTCCAACTCTGCCAACGGAAAACGATGCATCCAATGCTTTTTGGGTCCAGCCAGTACAGTGTTACTCCGCTGAACAAACGCTCTTTGACGATCCTGGCAGCCGTGTTTGTTGAGGCACTTCACATCTTGAAAGCCGCCTCAAATCCTTCGTTCGATGGAGTTCTAGCCTACCTGCGGGAGCCAACAAACCTTCATATCATGTGCAAAACGTTACTCATCTCCGACGTCGAGACCCAAGGGAAGCTTTGGCGTTTGCCTGCTCTGATTGCAGCGACATCTTCAGTTTGGCCGCCTTGCTTATTGGAACTAAACTCATTTGGTCTTTCAGCATGTGCTCGAATGGCTAGCGAGGACCTTCTTACGAATCCGGTGCATCCTCATCAAGATGGACGATTGTTGACCTACAACTCTTACGAAAAGATATTGACTAAGTTCTCAACTCACATTCTGAGGCATATGCCCGAATGTGATTGCTATACACGAGAGGTAAGCCTGCAGTCACAAATCACCTTGACTTACCTAATCTGCCTAGGTAGATATATCTAGCCACTGGTGGCACAACCGTCCGCACTTTGCCCGGCGAACGGTGCAAGGTGTATCAGGAATTGTTTAGACTCATAGACACAGTTGAGGACATGCTGAATGAATGTTGATACCTTTACACGTCATCAGTTGCGAACTTTTCAAGACGATTAGTGATATGCGCCACACACGCAGCCTGACAGTAAGTAAGTATTACACCCCTTCAAAGCCAATCGTCCCTGGTCACACCGTGTTTGGACGATTAATTGGGGTGTGGTGACGCTGATCTTCTCTTGTTTTGCCTGATGGGTCCAACTATGTTGTTCTCCAACAACAAGAACACGGTTCAAACTATTGTCCCTCACCAACAATTACCGTGCAAGTAGTGATATAAAATATGAAGAATCCTACAGATCTCAGTGCTCAAACATGCCGAGCTCTCAACCGTTTCCGCTTGCTAGTACTACAACACAGTATCGCGAGGCTCCTGGGCGCGATCCATATGCAGAATGCTGTGCTTACTTTCTTGAGCGTGTCACGACTCGCGTCCCGTCTACAAAATGCGCCGATATACAGTCCTGGCGATTGTACATCAACGAAAAGATTCAGCTGCTCAGAGTTATGTATGGTACAACACTTGATAGTAGAATCTTTGCTCAATATTGTCTTCAGGAATAACAACAATAGTCGCTTTCAAAGCTATCTCAAGAGTCTAGTACACGCTAATAACCCAAGAAGTATGAGCAGAAATTGGTCATTCTACGACCCTGCCGTTGTTGAGCTTCTGCCTACCTGGGCACTCTACTTCTCCAGACGACTCAGTGCGCCCTGCGTGTGGCGCTGGTTCAGTGCAGAGGTCCTGACAGATACAGAATTCAGAACAATCGTTGATGAAAGTTACAAAGGTGCTCTCGAGGCGTACACAGAGATCCAGAGGGAAATATGTTGTCGCCATTTTGTGTACCAGATTGCCGCTAGTATTACACCTTATATCCTTATGCGGACCTGGAGAAACAACATTTTACGAAAGGGTTCGCTCATTCTCGGTAGCCCACTGTGAGTACTCTTCCCTCTGTCTTGCAGGCTTCTCTGCTAACAAAAAGCTGTTCTTAGCTCTGAAGCGAAGATGGAAGAATGCTTTACATTATACAAGGCTCGTCTTCCACAAGTGCAGCATAGCCATACCATGCCGACGCTCTATCACGACTACGATGGATTTGGTCGGGACATCCCGCTGCAGCAACAATTTCTCAACGAGCTTCAACTTGAACACCATGATTCATTGCCACCAAATGCCGTTGTACTTCGGGTGCAGCGATGTTACAGAGAGGTTCTTCGCATCTATCCGAGGATAGAGGCGGAGATTGACAGAGCGGAGCGGGCAGGGAAAGAGGAAGCTGAGCGAAGGAGACGGGTGGCGAGAGAAGCGGAGCGCGATGCAAGGATTAAGAGGGACTCAGCTAGCAGGTATACCAGAACCCACGGACAAGGAAATAACGAGACGCACGATACAAACCATTTCGCCCACAAGAAGAAGGCATCGACGATGACAAGAGAGGACGATAAATATCATGAACTACTGTATATCTATAGCGACGCTCAGCAGGCCCTATAGTGGTCACGACCTCGTACAATATGATAGAGTGTTTCTTCAAAGAAAACAATCTTGGGCATTAGGAGGTAACAAGGTGGCTTAGGAGGTATAAAACATGACACATGAATACTCGACTCTTCATGAAAGATCAGAAACTGCGCGACGGCACAATGCGCTTAACCTTCTCCTTCTTCTCAACAAAGAAACCCTTCCTCGTCTCCTTTAGGTGTAACACCCCTCTGCGACGACTGACGTTGGATTCCGTATCAACGGCGACGGCGGGTACGTGTCCAGACATCCTTGATTTTTCAACAACTTGAGCTTCTTAGCCGCCCTAGTCTGGCAACACACTTGGCCTCTCGCACCACTGGCACGTCTGTGTCCGGTGGATAGGGATTGGACGTCGACAAGACGAAGGGGGATAATAACGGCCGTGTGATGGGTTGAAGCTTCTTCACTACTGGACGTGTGATGGGCTCAAGCTGCTTCTTTAGCGACTGCTTGAATGACACTTTAATCCATGATCAGGATGTGGCAAATGAAATCGAGGAAAGAAGACATACACTTTGGTTTGCCATATATGTCTTCCATGACGGCCGGGGAGTCCCAATCGACATAGGCTGCACGAATTTCGGGAGCTTCCATGAATACCGTAGGTGACATGCGAGTGCCAGGGATCATAGGTTTGAATCCGGTCAATTTCATGGTTGGATAAAGTGCGAGTGATGTGATAGTGATGTGAATTGCATATTATCAAAATTTGGAAGGGTTTTTATAGTCGGTAGAGCACTGAGACTGTCGGAGGACACGTCTCGAGAAGAGAGGAGCCATTCCTGTGCCGACTCAGATAGTCGTGAAGAGGGGCCATGTCTGGAATACGCATAACCCTCTGCCCAGGCGAGTCGGCGAGATCCATAGTAGCCTCGCTTGGGAGTGTAGCGGTCCAAGCCGCGTCATGTAGTACTGAGTTACTACGAAAACTAAAGGTTCAAGTTGTCTGCATATCGCAAAGTACAAGAGCAGTAGAATTTCGATGCCGGAGATGAGATGACGGGAGACAGAGGAGCGTGAGAATTCAACGATCGAGCGGTCAATATGGACCAGCAAACATACAGGCTTTGTTTTCTCGCTCTGCTTTTGATCATGATTTTCTGGAGGGTCGCTTAACCTGGCCTCACTCTCCATATACCTACACGTAAGAGGGCGTCCGATGCCAAACCTGCACTGCTCTCGGACGCAGACTGCTGAGTCGCTCACTGCGATCGTTGACGTTCTCACATTCGCACTGTCTCAGCACGTCATGTCTTCATTCGGAGAGACTACTCATTCCGGCGTTTATGAACACTGCACTGCACTCGGACTTTGGAACGCCTTCAAAGCTGGCCTTTGGCATCTCTAGATATCATTGTTTCGACCTCTACATACTGAATGAATGACATGGCTGGGTACGTTGCCGATTTGTATGAGCAGTCATTTGGGCGCAGAAGGCGTCGCTGGATCTCACCGACTCGCCTGGGCAAAGGGTTATGCGTATTCCAGACATGGCCCCTCTTCACGACCATCTGAGTCGGCACAGGAATGGCTCCTCTCTTCTCGAGACGTGTCCTCCGACAGTCTCAGTGCTCTACCGACTATAAAAACCCTTCCCAAATTTTGATAATATGCAATTCACATCACTATCACATCACTCGCACTTTATCCAACCATGAAATTGACCGGATTCAAACCTATGATCCCTGGCACTCGCATGTCACCTACGGTATTCATGGAAGCTCCCGAAATCGTGCAGCCTATGTCGATTGGGACTCTCCGGCCGTCATGGAAGACATATATGGCAAACCAAAGTGTATGTCTTCTTTCCTCGATTTCATTTGCCACATCCTGATCATGGATTAAAGTGTCATTCAAGCAGTCGCTAAAGAAGCAGCTTGAGCCCATCACACGTCCAGTAGTGAAAAGCTTCAACCCATCACACGCCCATTTACATCCCCCTTCGCGTCCACTGCCTATCCACCTGACACGGACGTGCCCGTGGTGCGAGCGGCCAAGTGTGTAGCGAGACTAGGGCGGCCCAAGAAGCTCAAGTTGATGAAGAAGCAAGGATGTCTTGACGAATACCCACCGTCACCTTTGTACGCAATCCAACGTCAGTCGTCGCAGAGGGGTGTTACACATTAAAGGAGACGAGGAAGGGTTTCTTTGTTGAGAAGAAGGAGAAGGTTAAGCGCATTGTGCCGTCTCGCAGCTTCTGACTGTTCATAATGCGCTATACCACTTGTTATGGTCTTGATTTATGAATTTTTCTTCAAACATCCCATCGACATCTGAATAGTCCGTGCAGTGATTGGAAGAATGAAACACAGTCTCACTTCAGCCTCTTGATATGTAGGCATTACGACTTCAAAGTATAATTCTCTGACAGTTGTAATCCGTCTCGCGAAGTCATGGGTAGTATACATGTACTCCGGCGCTCCCGATCTTCCACAAGTTATGACGCACGATGTCGCCCGTAGGTGAATGTACTCCACGACGAACGTTGGCAATGTCAGTTCCAAGTTCGCCGAGTTTTGCCTGGTCAGACAGGACAAAAGAAATCATTGCCAATGCTCTATACACATTCGGATAGGTTGGTCCACGAAAAACAGCTAAAATAAACAACAGACAAAGAGGAAACTATATTCTAACCTAATCAAAAACGAGCGTCAAAAGTTGGGTATCGAAAAAAGAGCAAGTAAAATCCATTGTAAGAAACCACCCCTACTACTCTTCATCCTCTTCCTCATCCTCCTCCTCAATCGGCTGGCGAAACGCCGACCCAGACCGCCCAGTGGGCAACTGCCGCCGCCCACCCCGACTCTCCGGCCCAGGCGCCTCCACCGCCACCGGCGACGCCCGCCCAGAAGTCGGATGCCCTTTCCCCCTCGCTTTGCTGGCCCCCGTCGTCCGCTTATTCGGACGATGACCCCGTGGCGCCGGCGACAGCGTCACTGTCGACTCGAGCGTCGCAGAGGACGACGCCACAGCATGCGACAGCGCCACCTGCCCCAGACCGCCCGCGTACGGCACATCGTCGTCATCTTCATCCACCCAGTCGCTTTCGTCCCCAAGACTCAGCGACTGTCGGCCGGAGAACACGTCCCGGATAGAACTACCCTCGACGGGGGGTGATATTGAGAGTACCTCGACGGGTGTCTTTGCTGTACGCGTTTGCCACCCAGGCGGCTCTAATCCCCACGACTTCTTCCAGCTCGACCGCCCAATGCTACTACTGCCCGAGTATGTCGTGGTGAACAAGCCCTGCCTCTTCGACGCCAAGAAGGTCGAGTTTCCGGACCCCATGCGCCTGGGCGTCTCGTCCATCGAGCGCCGCGAGTGTGGCCGGAACGGCGAGCCTGTCCTATAGCCCTCCGTATCCGAATACTCGTGAAACGACGTAGGCCTTGACGATGGCGGACTCTGCAGCGACGACGTAGTCGAATTCGAACGCCCATGCATCTGTCGCGGTTGCATTTGCTTGACCACCCGCGTCGAGGATCCAGACCCACCCCGTCGATGATATTTGCTCATGGAAGGGGACGCAGTCCTGAAATGCGCTGAACCTGCCGAGCTCGCAGATGGACTCTTTCGGTGCCTCTGCATCGAGAAACTCCGTATCGAGGAGGGTCTGGACGAATAATCACCTCTTTCTGAATTCGGAGTGTGCGCACCAAACGACCTGCGTCCCGGGACCATCGGAGGGGAATCCAAAACGACCATTTGCGAGACGGAATTCAACGATGACCGCCGCGAGTTGACGCTACTCGACCTCCGCGAGGACACAGAGCCTCGATGTCGTCTCCGCCCTCCTCGGATCGTAAACTTGCTTCCTCGAGCCTCGCTGGTCCGTCTCTTCACCGAAGTACTCGAATACGGCTGTGCCTGCATCACAGGCCGTCCTCTACCCACCCCAGGCGCGACCCCCGGTCCGTTATTGGCCTCCTTTCTCTTCCCTTTCCTGTCGTCATTGAACCATAATCGGAATGCAGTTAGAATGTTGGCCCGATTCCTGTGCGGTCCGTGCGCCTTCCCTGGAGTCAAATCTGGTGCAGACACAGTAGCGAGCACATCATCGCCAGGAGTGTTCACTGGCGTCGCACCAGGCGCTGATGAACCGGCATCTCTAGTTGGTGAAGAATCCCTCGAGCCAGCAAACACCCACGGCGAACCAATGTGATGATTCAACTCTGTCGCTGGCGGTGTAGACGGACCCTTGGAGGGTTTCAACGGAGGCGATCTGGTCAATTTGCCAACGCCAACAGCCGATGACACACTTCCATGAGATGATCGTGGCTCGTCGGTGCTGCTAAACTGGCTCTTCCGGTCTCGTTCCACCTCCTTTGACTTGTCCCTCTCTTTATCTCGTTCTTTGTCCTCCCTGACAGCCTCTGAAGATTTCTTGCGTACCAAGCCGGCAGCCTCTAGCGCGGTGGTCGCACGCTGCATGATGCTAACGCTTCCTGAGCGGTTCTTTCGGCCCTTGGTGCTGCCGCTGAGACTACCCGAAGGTGTGTTGGGATGTGATCGGGAGGATTCGACAATGACAGACGATGACGGTGTAAGTGTACGCGTTGTCGGTGAAACGGGCGCTTGCAAAGGAGGAGTCGTTGGACGGCCAGCTACAATTGGCGTCGGGGGCACGATCGCAAAATGTGGCTGAAGTGCACTCCGAATGAGGCTCAGCGGCGCGGGTGTAGAAGCCTCGGTCTGGGTGCTAGTGCTGACAAGGACTGCTCCTCGCGTCCTCGTCCGTGCATGCTTGTCAAGCTCTTTGTCGACAGCAGCAGCCGACGACGGGGATGTAACTGTATCGACGTCCTCAATCAGCCTCTTCTCAGCTTTCCTTTTGAGCATCCACCATAACGCCCCGGATGCATCGCACGCGTCATTTAGAACAGAGTAAACAATCTGGCCAAGATCGAATCCGAGAGAGCTGAGGTTATTGAGAATCTCTCTTTCTAGCGGGGTGGAGAATATAATGGGAGCTGGAGTAGTGAGCAACGACGGGAAATCTAATTGCTGGCTGTGTGGGCCTGGTATGACGGGCGTCTTCTCCGTATCGGTCACGTCTGGATCCGACAACGTGGACGACATGGAACGTCGTTTAGTTCTGGCAGGCGTACGCGTAGGAAAGGCAGGGGGTGCCTTTGACGAGGAGCTGGAGTTGACGCGTATTGGCGATGCCGGCGCGTCAAGAAACTCTTCTACATCTTCTTCTACGACCGTCTCCGGGTGTTGCGCCAGTTTAGGCTCTATATCGGCGGGCTTCCGAATGGTGGTCTCACTGAGATTGGGATGCAAGGCGGGTTCGATTGCGGAACTCTCAAAAGGATCACTGAGAGAAATATCTGGGGTGGTTGGAGGCGACGACTCGTACGTCGAGTTGAATGTGGAGTCCGTGTGAGAAGATGCTTCCGATGAGCGATTAGACTCTGGTAAGAGTCGTGGAGGAGGAGAAGGGGTTCGAGGTGGAGGAATATCGTTGGGAGATAGGTGTATCGCAGACTCTTCCTGAAAGGTAGCGGGTGAAGTGAACCACGAGTGGCCGAGTATTTGCGGAATTGTTAAGCGCCGAGTCGTATCCATGACCAAGATGCTCTTGATAAGATCCCGGGCCTCTGAAGAGACGTTAGGATGTGTTAGAAGGAAAGACACGCGAACATACCGAGGGAGAGCCACTCTGGGTCTTCAAAATCGCCTTTGATTATTTTGTCCTTCATCACACTTTCGTCATCATCATCAAAAGGGAGCGTCCCGGTAAGCAGGCAGTAGAGTATAATGCCAAGTGACCACACATCCACCTCTGCAAAGTGTGAGCCAGAGCTTTCCGGATAGAGCGTACATACCCGGTCCTTGATACTTTTTGCCCTGCAGCATTTCCGGGGACGCATAGCCCGTCGTCCCGCAGAACGTCTCCATAAGCGTGCCCCGTTCAAACTCCCGCGTAAAGCCAAAGTCGCCGAGCTTGACCCGACACCGTTCATCAAGGAGCACGTTTTCGAGCTTGAGATCGCGGTGCACGATACCCTTGCCGTGGAGATATGCGACTGCGAGACAGAGCTGGCCAAACATGATTGTGGTCTCCTCCTCTGAGAGACGGCCCTTTTCGACCAGATAGTCAAAGAGCTCGCCGCCGGAACAGAGCTCTGTGACGATCCAGACGGAGGACTCTGTGGCGATGACTTCATACATCTGTGTGATGTTGGGGTGGTGCAGCTGGCGGTGGTGGTGTATTTCGCGGGTGAGCGCGGCGGACATGGCCTTTGGGATCTGCTTGAGAGCAACGCGCGTCGATGTCAGCCGGTGCGTGCCCATCCGCACTTTTCCGTAGGCGCCTGTATAACTATGAGACACGGGGCCTGCATATTGATAACTGCTCACCCTCGCCAATGACCTTGCCCAGCGTATAGTTTCCGACAACCCTCACTTTGTGGGACGAAAGCTCTTTGCCGAGTTCATTGTAGGCCGTTGCAAGCTGCGCCTTTTGGTTCTGCGAGACTGAGCCCGTGTGTTTGTGCGCGTTACTGGTGGACATGACGGCATTAAGCAAAATGGTAGAAACAGTGAAATGAGGGGCGATGGCGTAAAAGCCTTGAACGGGGGAGATGTACAGTTAAAGTCACTTGTGGTCGAGATGGAGGTGCGTCAAACATTGCTCATGAGCTTCACCTAATCTGGAAACGGAGTGGCGTGGGAATCACACGGCTGCCGTCCTCGCAATCTACAGTTGAAACACTCGGTGTGCAACGCCACAGAGCGCATATCTACGCGTCATCTCGTAGCGGATATACAACGGGGACCATCCGTCACAGGATCTTACACGCTTCTCATGTCAGCTTCCGAATCTACTGTATACCCGAGATGCACTCGTCTCAGCTAGGGCTACACTACAGTTTGATCGATAGAGCCTAGTTCGTTGTCCATGGCTACGTACTTGTCGGCATACGAGGTGAACGCAGTGTCGGTGGCGCCATTGATAGTACATCACACAGATGGATCGAACACATATTCGCAGTATGTACACTAGAATAGGGCGCTGTCTGTTAACCTGTATACATAAATATCAACGCTTACGGCTGGCGCACTGAATAATTACGTTCCCCGACCTTCATCAATCAAACCCACTCGTCGGGGAATTAAAACCCCGCCCATCACCCATTACCTCTTCCAGCCATGGTCCGTGCGCACCTTCCCTTTCCCATATAAACCATTCCCACCCGTGCCCTTCTTTTTCCTTATCTCTTGTGCACGGGTTGAACTATCGCCAGTGAGGTCCTTACCGAGGCATAGTCTTTTGCTGATTGCAAATTATACATCCGAACACGTCTATTAGCTTCGGCTTCTAGCAATTTTTTGAAATCTTCTTCCTTGTTTTTCTTGGATTGATCCGAGCTGATGATGGTGCGAATGTGGCGCACTGGAGGTTCAGTAGTACTTGTGTAGTCTAGCCTTTGAATCAAAAGCATTGTTTATCTTTCTTTCACAGTCAAGTTCTTCAATTGTTAGTAGTTGTAAGCAATGTCAGAAGTTCATGCTGCAGGCATTCTTGTGTGGCGCTAGTTGTTAAAACTACAGACTTGCAGGGCTCATCGATCTCTTTAATATTATAGCGGTGAAATGTGAATATATATTCTCAATACGAGGTCTAACAAAACGAGACAAGGCAGCCAATACGTCACACAAAAAATTACGATAGGTAGAAACTTAACCGACCGCCAAAATGTGCAGCATCTCGACGAATAGTACTACTAGGAAAGGCCTGTTCAGCATGCAAAGAGACGTCTGCACTACCTCTGCATTCGACGAGCTACGCGTATACATTCTGCAACCCTTTGGTTTCGAACTCTACAATCATCAACCGGACCACGACACTTACATTTTACTACACCGAGAGCTATTCCAGAAACCCCTTCAGCACCGTCCAGAACGCCTCTGTCGCATCTACCATCGGTAATCGTCCAGCATCCGGTATTGTCTCAAAAGAAACACGGTCTCCATGCTGCTGCTTCAGGCCTTCTATGCCATCATCCAACCCTCCAGCAACAAGCATCAGACGCGTCTTACACGCCGCCACGCCGTCAGACAGAGAGTCATAGTACCCCGTCAGGCCAACCATAGGCTCTTCGGTCTTCACGCCCTCCACCATCGCTTGCATAATCTCCTTCCGTGGCTCAGACAGCGAACTTCCAGAGGGAAACCATCGCGGTACGACGTTGTTCTTCAAGTTCAAGTCAAGACTCAGCGGCGTCCCACATACAACGACATTCTTCGCAATATCGGGAAACTGCGTTGCGAAGCTCAGCGCGACGATGCCACCGTCCGCGGCACCGATGACGGCGTGAACATTAGAGATGGAGAGGAATTCGAGGATGCGCGCAATGTCCTGTGCAGCGGTGTCTGTGGAGGTAGTAGAGGGTGCGCTCGACTTTCCATGCCCGCGCTGGTCGTATAGAAGAACGTTGTAAGATCGGGGAGGCGCGAGGATGTGGGGGAGGAGAAATGACCACAAGGTCGTGGCGGTCAGAAACGCGTTGCAGAACACGAGCCAGGGGGCGTTGGGAGATACCGTGTGGGTTTGTACGTAGAGATATGCGTCGGGTAATGGTAATGGTACTTTGTACTATAATATAACGCAAAGTTAGGCTCCGGAATGTTGGAACATCCATCATACCTCTTGGATATCGGCAGGCCATGGAACGATTTCGTCGCTCATACCATCAACGTCCATCGAAACCAAAAAGCGCGAAACCATGTTGTAAATAGCGACAACAGCCGCAGCCTCGACGAGCAGATCCTCGTCATCGTTGAGGTTGGCTTTCAAGGCCGCCATGGTATCCTCAGATACCTTTATAGAGATCGTGCTCTCCTGCGCAAACACCAGAGCGCTCAGCTGCAGCGCGTCAAACACGCCTGTATTCGGAGATACTTGATGAGACGCATCTCGAACAACAAGTAACTGCGCCGTCGTCAGCCCAGCCTGGCGCCCTAGATGCTCATGTTGTATCCATTCAAACGCAGCATCGGTCAGTGCCGCGACACGGAGAATCTGCATCAAAAAAACATTCATCAATAGGCTTATTATACAACAAGTGGAATAATAAGAGTACTTACCATGAGCTCCCGAACATCATCTCTCAGCCGTCCTTTATTTCGAATCCCAGCGCCAATCAAGTTCCACCCATATGCGACGTGCGGGATATGGAGAAGCGCTGCGTCCAAGCCCAATAGTTCGCCCCGACGCGCTCGGATGGCGTCAGCGATCTCTGAAGTACCCGGAGGGGGATAGCAGCCTGCGATGACTCTTGATGATGGCATTATGGTTGTGGTCGTGGTCGTAAGCAGGAGTCCGCTGCGTGAGAGTGAGAAAGCAGGACCTCTTTCGGAGTGCACATGGTCTATAGATTGGTAAGTATAGGACGGGAGAAAGTACAGGCAGCGTAAAGAAAGCGTACAAGGTGATCGATGATCGGAAGTACCTTCGGACCTCGGACCGCAGACCGGCGAGGATCGCGCGTCTGATCATTTCCAGGCTCTTTGGCTTGCCCATCCTTGCTCTCTCAATTGAACAATCACCTAAACATCTCGTCATATTCAACATATCCCAGGAGTTTCACTGCTTTTGGCACTGTACCTTTGCTCGTCCCATCATTGATTTGTTCAACGACAGAGGTTGGCTCGCCGAGGGTGCAGAATGTCCCGAATGCGCGGTACTAAACAGAGCAAGCGTCGGAGAATAATATAATCCACCCATTTTTGCATAAATAAATATGAAACAACCTGGGACCCAATGAAATATGCACACCGACACCCTCAGGCGTAACTTTTGTCTCCCTAGCCCACCTAATCAGCGAGTAAGCGCCGCAAACATGTTCGGGATGAGAACCCTTCGCCTATACAACCTTGCAGAAGCCGTCAGAGTCCCAGCACTCACTTCCCACACCCTTTACAACGATAAAAAGGTCATGGGGATCATACTTGCGCTTGATCTCGCTCAGCCTATCATAGTAAGGGCCATAAAAGGTGGTCTTGAAGTTTGGCTCCAACGAATCGGCTTCGTTCGAGTACGAGCCAGCATCTGTCCCGACGACTTCTTCCATAATCGGGAGTTGAACCTTTTGGAAGCGCTCCTTGAGCGTTTGAACCTCAGACGGTTCCTTATTGTTGTCTAGCCAGGGATTGACAACGATGATCTACATGGTAGTCAGCGCACTAAATAAACAATATCAGAGCGAAGAACACGTACATGAGTCTTTGCTGTTCTCCATTTGGGATTGACGGAAGAATCAATGTAAGCGTTCTTTGAGACTTGTCCTACGAAGCCCCGGTTAGCGTGGGCACTTACGCAAGACAGAAATAGACATACCTCCACCAACTAGATGACCATACACGCTAGTCAGAGGTAAGATCAGCCTCTGAAGCACGGTTTGAAAAGGTACCCCGTACTTGGTAGACCCAGCGTCAAACAGCTTCGTGTACATTTTCCCAATACACTCCGGCGATTTCCTATAGACGTCTTCGGAGAATAACCTTGAACCCATGAACAGGTTGTCGCCAACAACCTCGTCCTGAACAGTAATCGCGTCGTTAAAGTTCTTCTCTTCAGTAACCTGATCACTAATTACGCCTCCAAGCGCCACAACATCGTCCAAAAACGGGTGCAAGCGTGCTGTCGCGTCTGACGCAGTAACCTTCGGGAAGAAGGTGGTAAATTGCAGATCTATCTCATCCTTGGACGATACATTTCTGGTAGCGAAAAAGTATTGCACCGGGTGCAGGTCGTCCATGTCAAAGATATGTTCGGCATGCAAATGCATGATGTTGCCAAACACTGCCGAATCTTTGGCGCTGATGACCATATTAGACGCTGTGCCTGTGAAAGTGGGGAAGGTGCGGAATGTCGCGGATACGATGACGCCCCATGAGCCAGCGCCGCCACCGCGTATGGCCCAGAACACTAGGACGCAAGCTGAATAGGGAAACAAATAAGTGGGAAAGACGGGACTAACGATCACTGTGTTGAGCTTCATCAACAGTAAGAATTTCTGCATCCCCAGTCACAACGGTGAATTCTGTGACATAGTTAGATAGTACGTTCGGCAGCAACATATGAAAACACATACGAAGGACATTGTCGGCCGCCAAACCAAGAAGAGGCGAAAGCGGCGAATGTCCGCCTGCTTGTATGTATCCTCCTGCGGCGATGACAGTACCAGCAGCTCCTCCTCCAACAATCTTGCCCTCAGCCTTAGCCGCTGGGTACAGGGAATTCAAACGAACGCCGCTACCGATGGTCACTGCCGAGCCTTTGCTGTGAGTGCCGATTTGGAAATCATCAGAAAACGAAATGTCCCGGAAGAGATGAGTCGATATGAGCAGTGAATTGCGCGCAGTGGATCGGCCGAGATAATCGTGTCCCGAAGCCTTGACAGAGACTCTCAAGTTGTATGCCGCTGCGAAAGCAATGCCGGCCTAGGTGAAGGTTCAAAAAGTAACACGACGGATTTAGATGCTCAATACCTGGACGTCTTCAGACGTGGTGGCCAGAACTGCATATAAAGGAACATTGCCCTGTTCACATTTTCCGGTCGTATTGCGATCACAAATCTGTGGTGGGACAGATTCGTAATCCTGATGTGCCGTCAGTCCCCCGTTAATGAAAACGTAGCGAAACCGGCACCTGTTCCCAATTAACCTACGTCGTGAATTGAACGTCAACAAGTATATTTTGAGAGCAGCAGAGGAACAAACCTGATACATCGCACCAGGAATATCAGCTCGGAACATAGCACTGGTCCATTCGGCATCCGTACATCCGCCACGGTCCTTGCAAAATTGGCCAGAAGGAACAACCGTTGCAAGGCGTCCAGAGATAGACGCGTTCAATGCACTCCAAGCGTCCTGGGTAGGAAACCCTGCGTCTCCTGGTGCATTGCGACAGAACTTCGCGCTAACTCGAAGGATGCAAGCCGATAAAGTAAGAAGCCCCTGGAAAAGACTAAATCGTGGCGGAACTTTGATGAAAGACATGAGAGCAGTAGCGTCCTGGATTAAGGTAAATCGTTTTTATACTTACTCGCAAAAGATCGTGAGACTGCGGAAAGATTCAGTTTCATTGACACAACTGAGAGAGACTTAGCGGATATCGCTCACCACGATTTCTTGTCAGACATCTTTGCCTCTATCTGGTTCTGCGTTTGACGTATCAGATTTTGTGATAACTGCGGCGTAGCTCATACTCAAAAGTATATATCGTGTAGCGCTAAAGAAGTGCAAAATTGGTGCTGATGTTTCATTGGTTTCAAACGCTACACACTCGTTCGTGGATATCCGGTACGTAGAGTACATCGCGAACGTTTGTGCGCCTTTAGTCAGGGATCTGTGCCACATCCGTGGGAGCAACTGGCGGCCGCTGGTTATTGACCGTACGCGTGATGTCGTCCGGGCTCTCGCGTCTCGTGCATATATAAGCTGCTTTTCGGGTGAGTGCCTGTAATCCGATGGCACCGAGAGATGTGACAGCTCAAGACGTCTTCAGTACGCGCAAATCCCATTGCTATGTCTGTACGCATTTCAAATGAAGGTTGGCCACTAAAACTCAGGAGGTCGTGTCGGCAGTCACGTTCATGCCCTGTTGCTAAATGATGCGTGAATTTTAGTCTGTTATCTGCTTCATTGCGCGCACAGTATGGCGCATAGTCGAGCAGGCAGGACTCACGATGAAAGACCGTGGGCGTCCAGAAATAAGAGGTCGTGTTTGTTTATTGTTTGGCTGTGAGCGCATCTACGATCACGTTGACTGCTTGGAACGCCACCACTTCCGGGCCTGGGGAACTGTCTCGACGCATCTTTTTGGGCTGGCTAGAGGATGAAGTCCTAGCCCTTTTCTCGCTGCGTCCCGTACCAAATTAAATAGCACCTACGTCCACTGTGAATGACCGTCCTTTCGCCACTCTTTCTCCTTATCGTAGCCGCTTACTCTGTGGTGTGTGTCATTGCCTGTATCTTAATGCGCACAAGGAGGAGATAACGACGTACGGACAGTTGGACTGACGTCCCTACTTTAGCATCAACCACTTGAACGTTAGATTGATACCTTCGGAGCTCGGACCGCACCACTGGCGAGGATAATCGCTTCAAGTACACACTAGTCTTAATTTCTCGCTCCTTCGCTTGCTCACTCGTGTCCTCTTATCAGGTAGACTCACCCAAATGCCTCGTCGCACTCAGTATATCGCAGGCGCTCTCATATTTTTGGCGGTCTGCCTTTTCTGGATCCCATCGAATCTCGCGACCCTGCCTCGCGTCTTGTCTCCTACCATTTCGCCAGCGAGCTTGCCGACGGTTCAAAATGGCTTTTTAGAGACAACAATACCTGGAAATGCAGTTGCTCATGGATTTACAGTTCTGGATAACGTCTATTTGAGAGAAGGGACGTTCTTTATCGTCACAAAGAACGAAAGCGCGTTTCCTGAGCGCCGGTTCATTATATCACGTCCTGTTGCACTGGGACGAGGCGATGAACCGACAGACAAGGTAGTTTCGACTATTTTCCATGCTTTTTTATATGACCGCCTTTTCTAGGAACTTCAATTCATCAATTCAGACGTAGCAGAGGAAACTCTGGGAGCAGAAAATATACCACTGCGAGGGAATACGGTCATTATTTACGACTCGCCCACCTTTATAAGGGTCTCGTTCATTCCTTTTACCCACAAGCTCAGCTCAGCTCAATTGACCTCAGCATCTATACCACTGGTTCGGAGAAATCATCCTTGGGTTCTGGCGTGTCTATTCCAAGCTTGCTGATAGCGAGGGATTAATTCCACCTCCTGACCGATTCATTATACCTGTACGTCCCATGTACAAGTATTTAGCTAGTACTTGACTGACGGAATGTTGGTCTAGTTTGCTTCTTCAAGCGGATGGCGGGATGGTCCTAACGTAGATGCTCTTCTCATGCGTGCGGCTTTCCCGGATGCCTCTATCGAGTGTTCCGAATTCTGGGACGACTTGCAGGCCATCGACAGAACTATCAAGTTCGAAAGACTGGTCATCATAAACCGGGCCGCTGCTCACAGACAGTAAGCTTTTCGTCTGACGTTGAGACGTCCGCTTAAGTCCCGCTTCGCGTTACAGCCGTCTCGGAGACGTCTGGTACAAGATGATAGCCAGTACCATGGCTCTTACTGTTGCCGACGACTTCTGGTTACCCATACGCGAATCGATTGTTCGCAATCTGATCGGTCGCGTTCCAGTGATCACGGACAATGTGCCGGTGGTAACATATGTGTCTCGGCAACGAGGGAGCCGGCGGCGTTTGCTGGATGCTGATCATGAAAATCTAGTCGCGGCGTTGAGGGAACTGTGCGACAAGGATATTTGTGACTTACGAGTAGTCGAACTGGAGACTATGTCGCTGCGGCAGCAGGTCGATACAATGGCCAGGACAACAGTATGTCGCTTCTCGGAATAATGCCAAACTGCTAATCAGCGAGGTCAGGTCATGATTGGCGTCCATGGTAATGGGCTTACCCACGAACTTTGGATGCCTCGAACACCGAAGTCGACCGTTATTGAGATATTCTATCCGAATTGTGAGCAACTTCACGCGCATTTGAGTGTTTGCATACATACCGCCGTAGGCTATCTCTTCGACTACGAAATGCTAGCACGTAACATGGGCCACAAGGTATTCAAATCATCTTTTCTATTGACGTTCCTGTCATCATTTGTAGCATTATGCTGTTTGGAACGATACGCTCTTGACGTACCCCAAGGGCGAATGGCATCAGGTAGAAGGCTTCACCTAGTCGTAGACCGCTTGCTAAATTCTACAGAAATTCGGTGCCGATGATCCAGAGTTCCAGGGTGTGAAGATTCCAGTGCATGGTCCGTCGGTGACTCGTCTCATCAAGGAACGGTTGAGCGAGTAGACACGCTCATACCTGAAAGCCAATGTAATCGGCAACTAACATAGACTGTGATCTGCGGGCATCCCGATTGTGCCTTTCCTCCGCGATCCCTCAGTATGCGTCTGGTAGCGTACCTTTGCACTCTAATCTCACATCGAATCATGAATAAGAGCCCAAAAATAACTAATCCGCCGATAGCTCGGGATATGTCTGGTTCGTCCAAGTAGTGTTTCCCTCGAAAACGGGAATTGCTTGCTAATTTCGTGATAGTCATGATACGAGCGAGCGTGCCAGCACCTGATCGGCTTGCTAATGAAGACACGTTTAGCACCATGATGTACCGCCCGCGGGTCAAATACCTTCAAAGCACGCTGACAACGACAGGTATTCCCCAAAATCAGTGCCGAGTCGCTTGTACGATCTGTCGTCATACAGATGCATACGCGTATAAAAGGAACTCAGACGACGGCAAATTCATTCATCTACTAACAAGATACAATGTCTTTCGCTGATACTACCACGACCGTCACGCTCAATACGGGCGCTAAAATGCCCATCGTCGGTATGTCAATATTCAAGTCGACCATCCGCTTGACGTGGAAGCTCACACAAGTCGATAGCTATGGGAAGCGGTATTGTCAGTTTTGACCCCGCAGACCAATTTGCAGCGCGGGAATGGTTATTCGATGCCTTAAAGGTTACCTACATTCCACAGAGACAAAATTTGTGACCGGCTCATGATCAGGCTGGATATAGACACATCGACACTGCTGCCGTTTACGATGAGTTTGTCACCTTCTTGTCAAAACATGGTGGCTCCAACGGCGGCTTTTACAGGCACTGAGGCGTCGGTGGGCGTAGCCGTTCGCAAGTCAGGTATTCCCCGTCATGAGGTGTTTGTGACGACGAAGCTACCGTAAGTCTCTTGCGTTCATTGACTGGGCTGCTGGCTGACAACATATCCTTATGTCAGATTTACTGGCTTCACGCGCGTTAAACAGAGCTTCGAACATAGTCTGAAAGAATTGGATCTTGAGTATATCGATCTCGTACGCCCTTCTTCATTACTCGTGCTGTAGCTTACTTGTTTCCTAGTATCTGATTCACAATCCCACCCCGGTCGTGTATGAAGGTGCGTCATGATCTCTGTTTCCGCCCGAATCAATGTGTAACCTCAGCGACTAGAGGGGAATCCTTTTCCTACAAACCCCGACGGAACGACGCGTCTCGACAACAGCGTCAATTTCATTGATGTCTGGGCGGAAATGGAAGCTCTACTCGAAACCGGAAAGGTCAAAGCCATTGGCGTCAGTAATTTCTCTCCCAAAACGTGAGGACATATGCTTTCCTGCTTCGGTGCGCTCACAGTAATGTCGATAGCCTTGATGAGCTCCTCAAAACGGCTAAAGTGGTACCTGCAGTGAACCAGGTGGAGTACGCGCTTTTCCCGTAGCCTCGGAATGTGCGCTGAAGAATCCTTGACATCAGAGTGCACCCATACCTCGTGCAGGAGGAACTTCGCCAGTACTGCAAGGACAAGGGCATCGTGATCACCGCGTACACTGCTTCCGGTCCAGATGGGTTTCCCCTTCGTATCCGGTTCGTTACTGATATGTAGTCCAGGTCGCGATGCCGTGCGCAACGACCCCAAGATCGTCGCGCTCGCCGCTAAATACAATGTGACACCTACCCAGCTTGTCCTCGGATGGCAGCTTACTCGTGGCGTACCGATTATTACGCAAAGTACCAACGCTGGACGGCAGAAGGAGAATTTGAAGGTAATGTCGACGTTCTTTTCTTGCCGCCGGTAGTAGCGATACTCATGGGAACCTGTCTAGCTTCCGGTTATCGCGGCCGAGGATGTGACGCAGATCAACGCGCTGGATTGTGGCGAGCGAGTAATCAGCAAGCTCTTTATGGTCAATGGGACTCTATTTGGATGGACGTATGAGCAATATGGATGGTAGTTTGGTAGTGCTGGATCCTTTTCCTAACAAGACGTAATCCTGTAGATGCAGAAATATCTGTCCACGAATTAGGTGAAACTGAATAAAACTGAAATACTTAATAAGAGCTGTCTTTCAAGAGAGTAGAGCTCCAAGGCACATCATGCAGTACCAAGGTTGCGACCTAAGGATTACATTGCGAATGAGTACTGGTAACTCAGACGTCGAAGTGAGTAGTCTCTCAGATTATAAACACGATGAGAGTTGAGACCGCGAGAACGTGGGAAAGTAGACGGTCGCAGTCGGCGACTAGAGCAGTGCAGATCAAGTGCAGATTGGAACTTGAACACCAAGGACAGAGAAAACAGGAAACCTGGTGGCAAAGCACCGCCATGAATTGCATGTTCACTGGATTGACAGCTGCAGCCAGCGCTGGAATGCCCCCATGTTTCCCATTCTTCAGGTTACATGCAAGGATGTTATCACCTGCGTGTGCCAGGGTAAGGAGCGCTACAAACTGGGCGGACATGCCAGAAGAAGTCGCGATAATCGCATGATCGACGCGTCGCATCGCGTACCAGGAATTTCTCTGTTAGTTCCTCGGTTTCATACTCACGTGTTTATCCAACCAGTGCACGAAATAAAAGCCGATAAAATAGAAATGTACATTTGAATGTAAAAAGTGTGAGTCCGTGTGCGTGATAAATGGCGGGATGATCTAAACTAAGGATGCTGTAATCGAGCTGTTAGCGCTCACAAACGTTTCGACAGACTGATGGCAAACCTGTGTATTTCTATAATGGGGGAACTAGTTGCTATTTGAGCGGCGTTAGGCTAACGAACGTGCGCAAAAGTACACACCTTACAGTCGTGGCGTAGACACTCGCGACTCGGGAGCGTACTTGGCCATCTCGTTCTCCTTCTTCGCGAACCCACACTTTTCATAGAACGCTACAACCAAGAAATGATTAGTTTTGGTTTCAAAGCCCATGTCTCACTCACGAATGTTCGAATCACTGCAGTTTAGAATCGTCTTGTAGCACCCACTCCCCTCACTTATCCCCGTCAACGCCTGGATGATGCGCAAGCCGAGCTTCTTGCCCTGCTGGCTCTTGTCCACCGCAATGTCCTCAATGTGGCCGACGCTGCCGAGGCCACGTAAGAACTTGCGCTCAATGAAGACGCAGCCGACGGCGACGATGCGGTCGCTCGCCTTGTCGATGATGACGATGGGGTAATACGTCCGCTGCGCGTCGCGCATGGCGTGGAACTGGTCGACCCATGCGGCCTCGCCAGGGTCCGTGACGACGGTCAGCACAGACAGAACGGCGAGGTGCCCGCGGTGGTAGTCCGTCGAGGCGAGCGGGCGAATCTACGACCTCCATGAGGCAACCGCCCAGAATCAGGAGCCAAGGGAAATACACACATGTAGGTCCTTGTGCAGCTCCCTCCTGACCTCGTTGGTAATGATCTCCGGGCTGAAAAGCAGCTCGAGCTCGCTGTCGGGCGTGAATTTCGATGTTTGAAGAGCCATGGTAAATGGATTGAATGAAAGTAGAGAAATTGAAGGGTTTGAAGAGAAAAGGAGTCAAGAGGTTGAAGATGAAAGTTCGTTTTAAACCCGTAGCCAACGCTGCGTCACTATAAAGCGCACTACAGCCACCGATCAAAAGGTCTCAACTGGCTCTCAACAGGACCCTGGATAATACACTGACATCGTTGATCCCGAATTTCTAAAAATTTCGTCCTCATGTCCGACAGGCTTAGGCCTTCTGTGTCCGACTTTTCCTCAAGGTTTGGGCCCAAAAATCGCTTCATGTCCGACTTTGGCATGAGGGTTCCGCCCAAAATTTCCCGTCAGATGGACCCTTTTCAGATTTTTCCGGGCTGTCTACAACAAGTTTCGATCGCCTGAGCCACCCGAACCGCAAGGCCTCCCGCTGGAAGAGTTTCCGCTGAGCCAACAGTTACATCCTGGGAGCGCTCAATAGTGGCTGACACCATGTCCGACACCCAGCTGACACCTGGATGAGGGTTTCTCACCCACCTCGCCCCATGTCCGTACACTGGATGAGGGTAGGCGGTGCGGAAAGAGCTCCATGTCCGACTTTTCCTCCAGGTTTGGGGCAAATTTTGCGTTCCATGTCCGACTTTGGGATCAACGATGTTATTGTATTATCCAGGGTCCTCTCTCAACGAACTTTACAATGATATCTCTCCTCGGTAAGTGGATTGTACGAGCGATCAGGCTGTTATGGCGAGTTCCGTTCTTTTATGCCCTTTCCCCGATGATAGCTGGCAACTTTTGCTACATCTAGAGTATGCCTCCATCCATAAAGCATCCGAAAAGATTGTGCAATTTGAATTCTCGCGAGTAAGTTGTAACAAAGTTCCGTTACTTGCAAAGAACAGAAAGAAAAGCTACCGCCTATTGAAACGAGGCAGACAACCGTTTGGAAAGAACAATCGACAAAATCGTCGTTTCAAGAATATCAAGCTTACTTCTTGGACATATTACAGATAGATGCGCCCAAGACCGGCATGATTCTTCGGCGCTCGTTCAACGCCTACAGACCCGAGATGTCATCACACTACAGCGGTGCAATGCATCGACCCTAACATGAAGGAACTGAGAAATGGCAACAGACTTGTTGTTCTTCCGAATCCTAGATGGCTCAACAACAGACTAGTTTATCGCGGCAGCGATACCTCAACCTGCCTCCGTGAACGCCGCCCAAAAACACAAATAGTAGTCCAGGCCTTACGATCCCCGAATGCCACGACTGGAACAAATTCATAACCTTCGCAAGAATAGTGTATTCAAAACAACCAAGGACCTACTACCAAACAGATCATCAGTATCTCTGATATCCAACCAAAGAAAAAGAAACTCACTTCGCTGCGGTGCAGGCTGCAAACAGCTCGTATGAATCAAATTCAACGCCTTCACCGCATCCTTCCCTTCAATGACACACGAAATATTGATCTCGCTCGCGCCCTGACTGATCATCTCAATATTCACATTCCCTTTTGCCAGCGTCGTAAACATGCGTCCCGCAATCCCAACCATATTGCGCATATCCTTCCCCACCAAAGACAGGATCGCCATGTCCTCGTGCACAGTCACCGACCCGCTCCTGCGCAGCTCCCGCACAAGCCTCTCATGGATGTGTTTCCCCGTCGCGAGCTCGAACGCCATGCTGACATGCACCTCTGACGTGCTGATGAGGTCCACAACGACGCCGAAACGGTCGAGGGTGCTGAATATACCCGCGAGAAACCCGTGCGAAACGCTTTTCCTGTTCGAGTTGACGTTCAGGACGATGATGCGCTCCTTGATCGTCACCGCCGTCGCGTGCTTCAGATGGTCTAGCGGGCCCTTTCTCGCCTCAAGCTCTAACAGGCCTTCCAGTCCTCGCTCGCGGGCTCCGGCACGCCGCCTTCTACGTTCTCCTGTACGCCATCGGGGTATATGACTGTCCCCAACCCTTCTGGTCGCTCAACGTTCTTGATCCGGATAGGAATCCCCCGTCGGATGACCTGCTCCATCGTGAAAGGATGCACAACCTCGCTGCCATAATACGTCAACTCTGCTGCCTCGTCTGGGGATATGAGGGGTATGACGCGGGCAGTGGGCACCTTGCGCGGGTCGGCGGTGAATATCCCGTCGACCTCTTTCCAGATTTGCAGCTCAGCGGCAGAGAGCGCGACCGCGAGGAGGGCGGCGAGGAGGTCTGTGTAGCCCCTACCAATCTGGGATAAGAGGGAACCTGGAACGGGGCCAAAGAATCCGGTGACCACCGGGACACGATTGCCACAGAGGCTTATTCGTTCGCCTAGGGCTACGCAGAGGCGATCGTAAAAGTTTTGATCTAGAGTACCCGTATATGACTCGTCGTCGAACGATGGTACTATGTCTTCGAGGGAGACGTATTCCGCATCGATATCATGGTCACGCAGAACAGCAGTCATGAATTTACATGCGAGGCGCTCTCCAAGACCAATTATAGTGTCTTGAGACCGTGGCGAGATCTCATCTATAACCTACACTCTATCAGAACAATGGCGCGAAGATTGGCGAAAAGCAGGCCTACCTGAGACGCTGACAGAAAACTCGCCAGCCATTCACAATCCGCATCTATCTCGTCTTCTAGCTCTTTTCTAATATCAGGATCCTGTATGTTTTCCTTGGCAGCATTATAATGTTCCTGTCGAACAAGTTCAACCGTCTGGTGAAAGCCTGGTAGCGACCCAATCTGCGGCGGGGACGACGACCGAGATGGATCCTTGACGCGTCCGAATAAGCCTAGATTTGGCGTTGCTGTCCCAGAGACGGATCCCCGTTTTTTTCTTGAAGACAGAGCTTCGTCCGCTGCTCTGAGCAGCAAATTTGTCGTTCCCAGCACCTTCGTCGATCCTGATCGCGCAGAGCAGACAACCGCGACTTTATTAGAGTCGATGTAATGTCTATGAGGCCTCAACAAAGCATCATCAAACGCATTGAATATATACACACGAAACGATATCTCGCGCGATTTGCACTGCAAATTTTCCGACGCTGGTACCGCCGAATTTCTGCACGAGCCAAGGAGACGCTGGGTCAATGCTGTTTTGGTGCAGATTGGGCGGGGTTTGGGGTGGCGGCGTCGCCGAACTCGAAGATGCTGTGGAATAGTCCGACATGATAGATAGTAGTAATTAGCTGGTCATGGTGGTAAAATGAAGAGCATGCTTTGATGCAATGACTCGGATCGGATCTTTCGGCCCGGGTGGCGGTTATCGTTACATGTGGCGCTAAAGCAACGTAGAATTCGATTCAAACAAGATATGGGATCTTCCGGTTCGTGGTACTTGGTGGACTGGAAGGTCCCGCACTGGCCGGTGCCAATTCCGAGCTTGTTCAATAGAACGGCTGTGCTGACCACAGGCTGGTGCTAGCAGTTACTGTGAACTTGGCATGTGAAAGGCTATGGACTGCGTCGTTAGTAGGGAACACGATAGTTTGGGCTGGAATCGCGAGTTTTCACACAGATACGATTGAAAAAGGCAGTAACTAATCCGCAGGTTGAACTACGAGTATGTAAATGTACAGACGATACGCGAAGCAGAAATTTGTGAAGAGACAGTCGTAAATTTTACATAGCGAGGACCTTTGAACGATTCAACGAGAAACAGACGTCCTGGGAAGCTTGCCCGTGCCCCTTGACAGGAATGATCACGTTGGGAAAGACACCACTGGCTCCGGTCGTGCGCCACACACTCCCACCACTATTCGCGCCAACACCGTTATCGTCCCAGACCCAAGTTGGCGTATCCGTCACTACCAAATCCTTCCTGATAGCCTTGAGCCCATTCGTCAGTATCCAACTTGGTGCCGGGTACCCGCCACTCTTCACGGTTCTGATGAATATCCCCCCAGCTACGACGTAGTTATCGCTGGGTGGTATGCCGCGCCAGAGAGCGAAGTTCCAAGACTTCCCTGACCCAGTGTCAGTCCAGACGCACTCCCAAGACGCGACATCTACGAGTGCGTCGGGCTCTAAAGCACGAACGATGACGGCATGGGGAGCGGTGTCGTTACTGCTCCAGCTCTGACCCAGATAGCACCAGCCGTCTGGAACTGTAACAGAGAACTCAATGTCGTTCGTAGAAGCACAATAGTAGCTGTACTCACGATCGGGGCGCCAGACCTGAAGATTGGCATCAGCTTTTGAGCCACCGTCATGCGCCGTCATGATGGAGAAGCTGACGGTCCTATAGGCGAGCGAGGGCTCTGGCATCTTTGGCTGGCTCGAGAGGATGAAATGACTCGACAGCTCGATGAGATGGCTTGAACAAATGCCCGGGTATATATATTGAGCGCCCTGTTTGCTCAAGGAACTCAGGTTTCTGCTCATGTGAGGTCATGGAATCGTACGTTAAAGAAACTACACGATCACTGGTCAATTCCGCCACCACCCAGCTAAGACACTCGAAGTTTCCGCAAAAATCCTTGTTCAACAGAGAATCGATGCTCCGCTGCGATTTGGACAAGATTTGGGCCCCGCTAGGTCGGCTATGAGCAATCGTCGATGTCGATACAGTATATTGAACTCTTCGAACATTAAACGGCTTGATAGACACAGATACGATGTTCCGCCGCGATGGTTGGGCCTCGCAAACAATGGACATTCGTCGATACAAGGTTTGGGCTTCGCAGGTGAGCTATGGTCAAATCGTTGATACAGTAGACTCCAGTCTTGTGACATCACGACCACCTCTAGCCGCGCCAAGACCACTGAACAGAATGAAATATCCTAGAGCTTGATTAACAGCGATTAGATCTTTCGATGCAATTCATGAAGGTACGGGCAATCGCCGATAGAGTATACTTCACTCTTGTAACAACAATCCCCGCATCAACCCCAGATCGAAGAATTGGAGAGCTTGAGAGATACGATCTTCTA
Source organism: Mucidula mucida (assembly GCA_015501055.1). Taxonomy (NCBI): domain Eukaryota; kingdom Fungi; phylum Basidiomycota; class Agaricomycetes; order Agaricales; family Physalacriaceae; genus Mucidula; species Mucidula mucida. The sequence goes on from JADNYV010000084.1 coordinate 108,138, forward strand.
GTGCGATCTCGGACAAGGTTTGGACCTCGCCGAGTAAGCTATGGGCAATCGTCGATACAGTAGACTGCCCTCATGGCCCATCTCTACCCGCGTCAATACCGGGTTGGAAGTGACTATCCTAGAGTTTTGATGAACAGAGATGAGACCAATCGAAGCAATTCGGAAAGGTATGGGGCAATCGCCGCCGAGGGAGTAGACTTCACACTTGGAACAAAATCCCCGAACCCCAGATCGAAGAACTAGAGAGGTTGATGAACAGAGATATGATTGTGCACCGCGATTCGGACAAGGTTTAGACCTCACCAAGTAAGCTATAGCAATAGTCAGTACAATAAACTGCCCTCTTGAAAGATCACGTCCACCTCTACCCGCGTCAATACCGATTTCGAATATTCTAGAGCTTGATGAACAGAGATTAGACCTTTCGATGCGATTCAGAAAGGTATGGGCATTGGGCAATCCCCGGACCAAAATAGGAGAGCCTGATGAACCAATATTAATGTAAATCGCGATTTGGACAAGGGTGGGCCTCTCAGACGAGCTATACAATTGTCCAATGACAACCGTCCATACAGCAGAAGGTCAGGTCACCTGCCTCCACAGCTCCGATCGGCGGAGATTGAAAAACTTGCCCTCTGCCTTCTCTCACTGCTGGTACGTGCCCTCTACAACGTTCGTTGTCGAAAGCTTATCCGGGAGCCGGCTGCAGGCAATATCCACGCTTGTACCTAAACCAGAATTTTCTCGTTGATAATACTTGGTTTTACGAGCGATCCAGCGACGACCTATGAGTGACCTGCTTTTCACCGGAGTACTTGTATCTCGCAATGCCGGAGCCTTCGGCGACTACCTTCCCAAACACATCGTACTTGTACTCGGTCACGATGTTGCCGAGAGTGTCGGAGACGGCGACGGTACTGCTCAAATGGTCATTGTGATAATAATGGACAATGTCTGAACTCGTGTTCCCTTCCTCGTGTGCGAAGGAAGCACGACGGTATCCGTGAACAAGGTACGATGTGTACGTCGTCTTGCCCGAAGACGCTTTGATGTCGATGTCGCATGTCTGGCTGGGATAGATGGTGATGTCGCCATTGGGGCGAACACACTTGACAAGACGTCCACCGAAGTCATAGACCATGCGCGTATTGTCAAGCTTAACAAGGCGCCCTTGGGAATCGTATCGCATGGAGCGTGTCGTATTGCCCAAGCTGTCAAGTTTGGCTAACATGTTTCCGTCATTCGAGTATATGAACGAGCATTCAGTGGATCCGTTGCTGTTCTTGACGCTTGACAACTGCCATCCTTGATTTAGAAACGTCTTGCCGTTTTTCGTAGAGAGGTTACCGGAGGAGTCATACGTGTAGTCATCGGGAGTTGGATTGAGCTTTGCAGGATCGCTGCTCAGAGATTCCGTTAGTTGACCTGTAAGGAACTATTCAGTACTCAAGCAAGGGTAAAAGGGACAGGACTCACCCGACGCGTCGTATTGAAAGGTGACGCTACCTGATTTGTCACCGTTGTGGTCCCGTGTATAACCATTGATCCTATCGAACGCGCCAATCTTCCAGTCTTGGCGGTGGACGGCTTGACCACCTTTTAACAGTGTGATATTCGAGATTGCACCATTGAGGTGCGTGGCGGATGAAGCGGATAAGCCATTCCCAAAATCGCACAGAAGAGGGCGCCCGAAGACATCTTCGTAACGACTCAGCGCGATTGTAGCTTTGATGACATTGGCAGCATTCGCGAGCTCGACGCGCGAGACAGAATCCCCGTCAGGACATAGTAGTCGGTTGATGATGCTCCCATCCGGATTGACAATCTTGAGAAGCTGGTCGAGAGGAGACCATTCGTATGAGGTCGCGTATGTGTGGCCGTCAACAGTGAGATTGTTTTTGATGAGCTGCCCATGGACATTGTAATCGAAATTGTGCACGAGCCCACTCGAGTTCGACGACACTGACATAAGCCTGCCCTTGGCAAAGGTGCCACCAATGTCGTATGTGTAAGTGATCCTCTCTTCCGGCGTGACCATCAAAAGTAGACGTTTACAGAAGTCGTACGTGGCCACCGCTGTGGTCCCTGAGAGCACGTTTAGCACAGTGGTGCAACAATGTTCATCATCAAAGGAGACGGAGGTATGATGGATGTCGGTGCTTTTGTTGTTGACCTTATGGGAAAGACGACGGTCAACAAGACGTGAGAGACCGTCCCAGGTCAATGCCAGTACAGCGTCGTTGGGATCTTTCACTAGGAGAGGTCGTCCGAGGACATCGAAGGATGTGTCCACCTGTTGACCAAGCTCGTTCCGCGATGAAACGACGTACGGCTTGACTAGGTTATCAACAGCCGGTTTCTCTGCATTGGGAAGGTACTGCGTCTTACGAGATATCGTCTTCGTTGTAGTGCCTGTGATAGACGTCTCGACGCATTCCTCCAAGCCAGTGGAGAACGCGTACGACGACGAGACAGTGGTAGAGGATAGGTCGGTAGAGGATGGCGGTATGCTTTCTTGAATGATTCGTGATCGCTCATCGTAGGTATAGCGATGGAAGGACGGAGTTGTGCCCGAGAAGTGTTCCTGCGACACCGCCGTCGTGCGCCCGGCGCCATCGTACTCTGTATCCCTCTGAATGAGACCAGACGAGCCATCCGGTTTAGAACGCTCAGTCAGCCAAACGTGACCCTCGCCATCGATGTACTCCACTCTTGCAAACCATTGCTCCTTGTCCCAAGCCGTCCTAGACTGCTCAACGTGCTTAAACTGACCGTTTTCGAACGCGAATGACTCGCTCTTGACAAGCAGCTTCGGTGACGATGGATCCTCGTTGTACGTCTCGCGGATGCGTCCGAGAACATCGTACGTGTATGATGTCTTTCGTCCATTTGGGTCTGTGATTGAGAGCGCCTTGCCATGTTCTAGACTGAACGTCGACGTCTCAACGAGTATGGCACCCTGGGCGGAGACGAGCATTTTGGAAGAGGTAATGGTGGAGTAGGTATCGTCGTACTGGAGTTCACGACGAGCTGGACCAGGCCCACAGACGACCGTCTCGTTACCAGCGCCGTCGTATTCCAAAGTCTGCGTCGACCAGTCACCTGCATTAACCCAATTTTTTGTCTGGCTGGGCGACTGGGTTCCCGAGAGGTAGGTGGTCTGAGTGTCTTTCAGAACCGTCCCGCTCTGCTGAATGATTTCTCGGGTTTTAGTCCCAATGACCCAAAATGACGCGGTAGAATTTGCGAAGGTAGAGGTGATAGTAAGGGCGGCAGTCCCGCCTTCGGGGGAAGCGATCACGAGCTCGCTGAGATTAGCATATTGATCATAATGGTAAGCAGCATTGACGGTGTAGGCGAGAGCACCCTTTTCGTAGTGCACTTCGGTGAGTTGCGACATCCTGACAGAGTGGGTCTTCGTGGTAGAAACATCGTCCCAAACGTAGGCACGCGTTTGCAGTACCTGTCCTCCCTTGGTCTTCAACTCTGTTCGATTCACTTGCCCTACGAAGGGGAAGCTCTGATAATACGATGTCGTCTCTGCAGTTCCCATCACAGCGAGCGACTTCGTTATCTTTTCAAACCCCAGCCAGCCGCGATCATCGAAACCGACACGAGCATTGCGATAGAGATATCCCGTCTTCTCTTGCACTGTGGGAATCGCGGCGTAAGGGGTACTGACGACTTCCTTCACCACCCAGGAAGGGAAATAGACAATCTCGGAGCGACTATGGCTCATTTCCGAGACTTTCGAGGAGGAGAGATTAGCAGTGCTTGAGACGTTGCGTGCCATGGCGTTCGACGCGGCTAATAGGAAGTTCGAAACATCCGAATCGGCCTCGTATGTCGAGTCGTCGCTGAGTGGGGCGTAGGTTACATCAATGCGAGCACCCATGCCATTCGCATAGCCGCTGATGTAGTCGACGGGCTGCGATGAAACGCAGCGCATTGGACATACATTGAACTGTCCAGGTACCTGTGTGTTCAAGAGCAGGTCGGAACGTCCAATTCCTCGGAAATCTCCCCATGTCACCGCCTTATAGGCAGGTCCTTGCCGAACACTATCGACGACGTCAAACGAACCATCACGGTACTTCAACATGTGGATGTCAACACCAGGCGACACACCGGTGCGTACAAATGTGTTGATTATGTCAAGACCATTTGTCGAGGATGTACGAGCAACGGTGAGATTTCCGTCATAGCGGAGGGTGGTTTCGATCGGGGCGGAAGAGGGGAGAAGAGTACGACCGGTACTACGCAAGACTTGAAGAACAAGGTGGGAGTTGGAGGTTCTCTTCGAGGCGACGAGCATGCTGGTCTTGCCGTCCTCATCGATAGAGTAAGGAAAGAAAGCAGTTGTATCCGTCCATACAACGCTTTCTCCCGCTTGAATCAAACCGTCGTGTACCCGATACTGGAGGGTTCCATTCACCGATTCAAGGAACGAGATATTGCAGCAGCGGACCCCATTCTTCAGCTTGGGAGAAAGAAGAAAGACGTCCTCCTGACTAAAAACTGATAAGAAATTGAAATTGAACTATTGGAGAATGAACATACCCATTGCCGTTGAGATCGCCAACGACTACAATCATATCGTCGAACGCGATACCGGTGGGGCCGTCAACGGGAGCCTTTGTCGTAAATCCCTTTCCGTCTGAAGTGAATTGGACAAACTTGACGTTGGATCCTCCGCTCTTGTAGATCCAACACGACCATTTCCCTGATAAATCAAGTATCAGTAACTTTACGGCGTCTAATTGATCTTCTCACTTCGAAGTCACCACACCGGAAAAAGCCACCGGTAGATGCTGGAGTAAATTGTAGCGACGGCTGAGCTTGAAAACCCGAGGCCGTTGAGAGCAGCACTGTGATGGTGAAGCTTTGGCCAGCCAGAGATACGTGAATCTAGCCGGCAGTATCAATCAGTGTCGCCCATATGAGAATTGCAATGCACCGACCATATCAGTCCTTCCATCCCCGCTGATATCCAATGGGAACATTAATACATGTGAGTTAGATAGACTAAGTACCACTCCCTGGAGATTTTTGCACGGGAAGGTTGTTCTTATCAAGGCCTCGACCCAGAATCTCACAACTAGGAGGCGGATATGAACCGATGATTCTGCAGAAACTCTAGTAACGATGTAAGCGTATTTCGCTGCTCTTCTTTGTATTAGATGTGTGGCTCTCAATCACAGCAAGCTGAACTTTCCTGCATTTGTGTTTGTCATTTTCAAATTTCTATAGGCAAATGGCGGCACGTCATTGCTCGTGTACAACTGCAGTCCATAGTAGCGGCATGATGGGCATACATTGCATGAAGGGATGATGATAGATAGAGGACCATACAACGATATACACTGCATTCAAGCATTTACCGTCCTCCCTTGCCACCCTTCATCTGCTGCTTGGACACCTTGGGTCCAGAGGGTCCGGAGGGTCGTGCAGTCTAATCACAATCAAAATCAATGATGGTTCACGAATAAAGGTATGGTCACCGACCTTTGGCTTCTTGGCCTCCTTGTCCTTCTTCTCAGCCTTCGCCTTTGTGATTGCAGCAGTCCGTGCCTGTGCACGGGCGGCGGCGGTCTGGTTGCGCTTGGCGGCGATGGCGGAAAGATCAGCACCGACGATGCCACGTTGGTGCTTCACCGTTCGGCGCGAGCGCTTCTTGGCGACCTCTTCTGTGATACCCTTCTTGTGCATGCGACGGTACACCTGTGTCCAGGCGATCTTGCGCGGGTTTTTGCGCTGCAGGAAGAGCGAGGCATTTTTTGACGTGGCGAAGCGGAAGACCTGGATATGCGTCGGTAAATAATCCGTAATGATGGGTGTACGCGGAACGCACTTTGCTGTCGCCACGAACGAAAAGTTTGCCCTTGGAGGGATAGATACGGTATCCGGAGAAAGAGTCAATCTCGACTTTCTACACTCGCCTGTGAGCACTCTAGATGAGGCAGAATCGAATGAACACGTACCATCTATAATCGCAATGAAAAAGCAACAAAAAAGTCAGCGTCCGTCCGTCCATCATCCACAGCATCCAGCCAAATTTATGTCTCCGTCAAACGAATTCGGTATCGTTGAAACCGTATCCATCTAGCAGTTCCCCAGCAGCCGGTAGACGTGAATTTGTGCTCACCTTGAGGTAAGTTTTGTCGTTGAACGGTCGGTTAAGCGTCCAGGCAGCATGACACAAGCCTTCGGCTTGAGCCGATACCGTGCGAATCTCCTTCCGCATTCGTAAAGTCACGTGTACTCACTCAGGACGCGACTTCGGACCAGGCAACTTGGACGGAGCCATATTAATGACGAACAGCTCGCTTGTTCTCCGCTGCTCGTCGTGCCTTGGACATATTCCCGCCTCCAACCACCCCCATTTGCCAAGGTGCTGCCAATGGGTACGGCACAGCCTACGGTTGTAAACACAAATGCATCAACATTTACTGGAGCCTCGCCGATTCCCGCCACGTCCTTCGGCCATCGCTATCCTCATTAGGCAACGTAGCCGCTCTCCCTCGCGTTAATGGCCATCCCGCTGTCTATCTTACAAATGTAAAATAGCGCTGGAAAGGTGATTGAATGTCTGCCTACGGGTATGCGGCTCGCCATCCTGGAACGCGGTAAAGCATGAAGTCTGTCATGACTCATGCGCGCCCTCCTCGCGGATCGATTTAGCCTGATGTTTTTCTACCCTCCCCATGTAGCCCTTCCATTTGGGCGCCAGCGCTGTTTCAACTTTCGACAAGGAAATTGCTGTGAGATCGTGATATCAGCGGGACAGATCTGACAAGAGTGCGATGGGCGCTCATGTGCGTTTACCGGCAGCTCAAACCCCATCACCGACCGAATCGGCATATCATGCCCTTCCTCTTCTCGGTTTCCCTGTTTTCGTTGCACTTGCTTCGACAGGCCTTTATATACTGCACGGGGGTTACTTGATATGACTTTTGACTCGAACGCGTTTTGGCAACGACCACTTTTTCATCTCTCCTTAGGATGCTCTCGCGAACACCTCAAGGCTTCAATCATGCTACATTTTCTTCACCACCTGTGGATGGTTCCTTGTCGATACCAGAGCTCTTCGACTACAATGGTCTACACAGTCCCGATCATCCAGCCTTTGTCTACTCAGACAAATCTGTACGACGGACGATAACTTGGTCTCATGCATCGCGTGCTGTGAACAGAGCCGCCTCATTCATTCGGCAACAAGTCGAACAGAACGGACCACACAATGACCGAAGCATAGTCATCGCGATTCTTGCCAACCTCGGTACGTCCTATTCTACTTGTCGGACTGCACGGTTTACTCTTGCTAATTATAACAAACTCAAAGATACCTTCACGTCTTCAACAATGATCATGGGAATCTTACGCGCGGGGTACCAAGCATTTCCCATATCAACGAGACACTCCCCGGACAGCATTGCGCAGCTCCTCCTCCGGACGCGTTCCAAGTTTCTCATCATCGGGCGCGATCCAGCGTCCATGGAACTCGCCACGTCCGCATGCGCGCTCCCGTCGATCGGTGGCGTCGTAGGCGATTTTGTCACAAAGCTGTCGCCGATCTCGTGGGAGGACATCCACGTCCACGCGGACGCGCCGTTTAGCCGTGTACCCCCACACCATCCAAGCCCGACCGACCTCGCGCTCATTCTGCACTCGTCAGGTAACGGCAATTCTCGCGTTGTTATATCCGCGCTGACCCTGACCCGCGCTCTACAGGAACAACGTCGTCATCGCCAAAGATCGTTCGAATAACACATCTCGCGTTATTGCAATGGGGCATACATCCTTGTGCGTCCTGTTCCCCTCTCTAGTGCGGTCCAGCGCTATATTTATTGTGTCCCACGTATAGATTACGGAGACACGGATCTGAGCAGCCACACTATCTCAGCGCATGCCCATCCATTGAACTGTAAGTGCTTCTCTCATCGAAGTACATCACAGTCTGATCGGCCTCCGTCTCAAGATGCTATAGGTGTTGTACCAGTCTTATGGTCGGTATGTAACCAATCGTTCTGATTATCATTTGAGCCTGACACTATGAACGTAGGCGTGCACAGGCCTAACGCTTGCCGTCTTCCCGCCGAGCGCGTGGTCCCCGGAACCGAATCCTGATGATGTCCTGTACGCGGCAGTCGAGACGGGCTGTTCGGTCTTGCTGTGTGTTCCATCGCTGCTCGAGGTGAGTAAGATCTGCAGCGGTGACACGACTCCGTGATGCTGATAATCTCTACAGGGATGGGCTCGGAATCCGCAGTGTGTGGACGCGTTGAAGGGGTTTGAGGCTGTGGTATGGTTACCGGTTTCTCGTTCAAGGAAGCACACGAGCTCATCTTTGGGAAAAGTTTTCTGCAGGTGCGGTTTTGAGGAAGCAGCCGGGCGATTTTTTGTGCAACAGTGGTGTTCGTCTACAGAATATCTATGGCGCGTAAGTGTCCACCTGCCGGGCTTACTACTGATGCTGACTGGATCTTTTCAGTACGGAATTTGGCGTCGTTAGCAACTTTCTTAAATCTAGTGAGTGATGCCGTTTGCTTTCGCGCTTGATTGTTCACAAAGCTTTGAGATTCAGAGAGGGATGCCGACGGAATAAATGCTTGGGACTACTTTAAAGTGAACTGGTGATAGCCTGCTGCATATACGCATCCAGCTAACATCGTCTCTAGTTCTCATCAAATTGTATACCTAAAATGGTGCCGCAGGGCGGAAATGTATATCATTTGTTCTTGATGGTACGTTGTGTCTAGAGAATGTATAAACAATCCTCACATCTGACAAAGGATTGTCCGACACACGCACTCAATGTAATCAATGTGGAATGTCGTGGATCCCATTACTACGACACGCACGACCTGTTAATGCAGCATCCGACTGATCCTACATTGTGGCGCCTCTATGGAAGAACCGACGATATCATCCAGCATTCGAGTGGATATAAGGTGAGTTGCTGTCGCAATGGAGGTCGCAGGCGTATACTGATGTGGTTGCTTAGACGAATCCTGTTCCAATAGGTGCAGTCTTCGTCGTCTTCTAGCACGCCACATCTGATTTCTTATATTCTTACACAGAGGACATAATATCGCGACACCACAAGATCAAGGCGTGTCTGATGTTCGGACACAGCAGACGATTCTCTGGTTTGCTTGTCGAACCGCATCCACAATTCGATACAGAGGATCCAATACTATTATATGGATTCATCGAAGATATCTGGTTTGCTTCCTGTGTTCTAACTCAATTTATTGAGCCTAATTCTTTGCTTCCAAGGCCCATCGTCGACGAAGCTAATCGCGCTTCTGCTAATCATTCGAAAATCTGCAAAGACATGATCATGGTCACGACCTCGTCCAAGCCATTCAGACTTACGTCAAAACGCACGGTGGATCGTGATTCTATCATCAAGGAATACGAGGACGAAATTGATGCCCTCTACCGTGCCGTCGACCCTCCCAGTCCTTTGGGTTCTCCGACAGAATCGCCACACATCGGTTTCGAGGAAAGCGACTCGATAAGACTCGCGCGGATGGCTGTCGAGAAGTACATATCTGAGCCGCTCTCAGATGACGAGGATCTCTTCCAAGCCGGCTGTGATAGGTTCGTTTCCTCCCCCTCAATCCACTGCTGCTCTAACTCATCGACAGCCTGCAAGCAACATGGATCCGCAACGTCATATGCAATGTCCTGCACCACAACCTCAAAGTCTCCACGCGCAATATCCCCTATAACGTCGTCTACATCAATCCCACCATCCGCAAGCTCGGTGTGTATGTCGCGCAGGTCGTGCGCTACGGCCAGGCAGCAGTCGCGTTGTGTACAGGCTCGAGCCGGATTGGCGAGATGGAGTCGATGGTGCGCAAGTATGGCGCAGACTTTTCGCGCCGCGTTCCTGCGACACCGCCGCCGCCGCCGCGCCGGCCAGGGGAGGTTGTGCTGTTGACGGGGAGCACAGGGTCTCTGGGGTCGCACCTGCTTGAGCTGCTGGTGAAGGACCCTGCTGTGGAGTGCGTGTATGCGTTGAACAGGCGGGACTCGAAGGGGTATCGTTCGGTGTATATCCGCCAGGCGACGGCGTTCAAGGATCGGGATCTGGACTATTCGATTTTGAATTTTGAGAAGTTGCAGTTGCTGGAAGGGAATTTGGCGGAAGAGTGTTTTGGGCTTGAGGAGCATGTCTTTGAGGAACTGCGCCGTGAAGTTACGTGCATTATTCACAATAGTAAGTTTGATGTGTTCATCATAACATTGGGCGGGGAGTTCATTTGTTCAACAAGGCTGGTCGCTTAATTTTGGAACGACGTTGTCATCTCTAGAGCCATTGATTACTGGAACGCGCCGTTTGATCGACTTTGCGCTTTCCTCTGAACAACGCGTGCCGCCAAAGTTGGTCTTTGTGAGCACGTTGACGTTTTTGAGTGAGTCGAGTTCCCTTCACAAATCCTAGGAGTGCTTTCGATTGACCTTTTTGGTAGATTGGCCTTCCGGATCCGCAGTCCCAGAAGGTCCTAACGAACGACCGTCCACAGCCTTGGGCACAGGATATACCGAGTCCAAATGGATCGCAGAGAGCGTCCTCGTAAAAGCAGCGGAACAAACGGACCTTCAAGTCTCCATCATCCGCATCGGCCAGCTCTCCGGCGGCCCCAACGGGTCCTGGAATCCCAAAGAGTGGCTTCCCTCGCTGATCAGGTCTGCGCAAGTCGTGCAGTGCATGCCGAGTCCAGTCGGGGTACGTGCTCCCTCTCCTCTCTTCGTCTCTCCCACAGCCCACCGACACAGCATACTTTACTAGCTCCTCGCCTGGATGCCCGTGCACTTGGCAGCCGCAGCCATCCTCGAAATGCGCCACAGTCCGCACCCGTTTATGAATCTCGCGCATCCGGATCCGGTGCCGGCTGTGGCCGTCTTTCAGGCGCTCGCCGATAAGCTGCAGGTGCCGCTGGTGGGCTATGCGGAGTGGCTGATGACGCTGGAGGCGTCTATGCGCGCGGGGCGGTCGTTGACGTCCATGTCTTTGCTCGACTTTTACCGCACGGCGTATCGTCCTCCGTCGGGGGATGTCTCTAGTGAGGCGTTTGGGATGGCGCGTGCGGATACTGCTTGCGCGAGGGAAGCTGCGCCGCTGGTGCATAGCAGTATAGCCAGACTCGGTCCTGGAGATGTAGATAGTTGGGTACGGTATTGGCGCAGAATAGGGCTTCTAACGCGTTGACAATATACTCTATCACAATCTGCAAAAGGTTGAGCCCTTTCTAAGATTGCCTGTTTTGTAGCTCTTATTAAGTCTTAATGGTCTTCTTGTATTGGCCTTGATCAACTTCTGTCCCACCATTGAATCTGCCACTGTGCTACCTCAGAACATTGCTTGCCTTTCCTGGGGATAAATGTGTTCCTGAATTACAAGCAGGGTATCCGGGCAAGAAACATCATATACATAGCAAAGAGTAGAAACAAAGAAGTCCGAACACAGTACCACCCGCCCGCAAGGTGTATTAAATCCTGGAATCATTTACTCCATGTGAGGAAGAAAACTAAGACTATGGGCATAGATACAACCACGACGGGAAGGAATACAGAAGGAACAGATCATTTCTGTGTCGCCTTAACAATGGAAACCACGATAATAACAATAATCACTGCGATTGCGACTCCAATGATGATTCGCATCTGACAAGGGCGTGTTGGTAGGGATAATGAACGGAAATAATGGAGCATACCTTCATGTCCTTCCACCTACGCGAAGGATATGACGTGAACGGAAGTGTGAGACAGCGACAAGCTAATAAACATACCACATATTCTGCAGAAAATGTCAGAGTCGGACAACATACAGTAAGCGAGTTGAACGCACCTTTCGGACTCGGTTAGCACCGCGCCGGAATCCCTGGGCAGAGACAGCAAGGTTATCTAGACCACGTCAGACGGTGTTCGTCCGTTCTGTTGCGGACGGACCTGTCTTGTCCTGCAGCGAATCCAACCGCTCTCCTCTCTCCGCCACTTTGGTGATGTTCTCCCGCATAATTCCAACGGTGTCGTCAATTTGTGCCTGGATAGCAGCAGTCTTCGGATTTCCGGCCCCCTGAGAGGCGCCTGACGGGTTCGAAGACGAGCCATTGCGAGGCAAGTACGGGTCGTAAGGTTCAGACCTGGAGACAAGGCGTTAACGGCTGCGAGCACGGTCTTGCTGGACGATGACGACGAACATTATCAAAGTGTGGTCTACAGAAACGGTGTATTGGTGAGCTCGTCGTTCGTAACAGCGCCGCCGCTGTGTAGCGCGGCGTGAAAGACCTGCTCACCGTTTCAAACGATTTTAAACGGAAAAGTAGACGGGCGTTAGTGTACAAGGAGGTGGAGGCGCTGTTGGTCGTTTCTCACGTGGGTAACACAGTCAGTCACCGTCACGCTACGCGGCGCTACCCTGATTACGCGCACGGCCATGACCGGATGCCTCGGCTACTTGCGCAGTAATTCAAAGGCGCTGCTCTCGGTCCCTGACAGTCATATCGGTTTACGCCGCCGTCCATTTCTTCAGGCAGCGACGAGGAGCCTGCGAGGAGCGGCCAAGAAGTGTTCACAGCCTTAGATGGTATCATCGGCGAGGAATCTTTCGTTTCAGTCTTCATGATGCGGGCAGTCATGAAATTGACAAAGTCTCAACCTCGCAAAACGCCAAAAATGTGCCATAGAGTGTATTGTCCCCGCGCCACGAATTTCTTGGACATGCTTCCGCTAAGCTCTCCTAAGTATGAATCCTGCTCCTTATGAAGGAAATTCAACCACTTTCTTGTGTGTTGACGGACATGTGGATATTAATACTATCAATGTTGGCGTATTCGGGCCCGTAGGGTACTGTTTCTCAACAAAACAGTCATCACTTCAAATTCTCCCTCGCGCCAGAAATTCCTTGGGCAAGTCAACATACTTCGCCCTCAAAAATTCCGCCAAGCTCTTCCCCAGCGCATCCATCCTACTCGTCGAGGAAACGCCGTTGCCCAGGTAGTCATGAACAACCTGCCGAACCTGATCAACATGTTCCCCCCATAATAGCGCTAGCACGGCACTCACAAAGTGGACAGCCCAGATACCCGGAAAAACTACACGTTCAATCCTATTACCCACGAACTCCTCAGAAAGAAGTTCAATCATCTTCTTGAGCGATAAAAGGGACCTGAGCCACGGGTACTCGTCTTCGTGGCGCACGAAGAAACCAACATTGACATCTATACGCGCTCAACAAGATCGTTTTCATCCGGGGGTGTTAGAACTCACTACCACCCTTGTCCTGCGACGTTTTGTCAGAACAAGGATATAAGGGAGATCAGAGTCAAACCCCAGAGCGTGCATGAACGATCCATCCCAGAGGTCCGCGAATAGTCTCAAGAGCAATACTTGGATCAACTTGCCCTTTACCGGCGGAATTCGACTGTCTTAACGGAGCAGTGGTTTGACTTGGTCCTGTAACAGTTACAGCAGACTCTGTACCAACAAATGATACTGATTCGTCAGATACTTGATGTTCATCAAAGCTGGCCAGCTACAGAACCATCAGTTTCAAGCGTCAATGAACCGACGCGTACTATTCGATGTACGGCTTAGGAAGAGAAATGCGGCGATCAAGCTACAAACAGTTGCAATTGAAAAGCAAGTGCATGTTCCGCTCACGTTGAAATGCATTCCAGGAAATGTCCAATCCTTCCACGAACGCGAGCTGATCATATTTCAAATGCGAAAAGGCTTCAAGCTTCGGTGCCTGCGCGAAGATTCGAAGCATCGCCGTGCCTAACGCCTCAGTAAGGGATCTCTTGCGGTCTTGGTCCAAGTTCAAAAATACCGCCTCATATCGCGTAGGTACTGGGACACGTACACTCCGTATTGCGTAAAATCAAAGACGCTAAACTCTTGAATCTTCTCGCCCAAATGGGCCTTGACATGCAGCTCCACGTTTGCAAACTTTTCTATCGCTCAGTGAGGGCCGATGCTAGTGGGTAATGATACAGAATAACTCACCTTTAATATCAAGCCGGTAGCGCACACCCATTGTTCCGCCTGGTACCCCCCAACAGCGCAATAGCCACCTTTGTGGTATCCGGCGGTGCAGCCCCCTTCACATTAAAACGCGAATACGATCCCTTCCCACTTCCTGTACTTGAACATCGTTCAGAATGCCCTGTACATCGGGATTGAGGTATATCTAATAACACCGCACGTCAGCACAAACCTCATCAAAGGCATTGAGATACACCGACATTCCCTTGTAACTCGTATAATATCTGAGATCGAACAGTATCGATAGTGACCACCCCATTGAAGTCGCCTTCTTCCGGTCGAGTAATGACGAAAGTCCCATCGGCAGATACCTCTGTGATGGGAAAAGCCAATCAATGCATCGTTCAGCCCCCAGAGATTGAAGCCCGAGAAATTGCCCCCGTACAATACGCGCCGCATTCCTGTACAAGCTCGTTAGCGACCGCGTGCCACCGATCTGCATGGACACCTACATGCAATGTCCAGCCAGAAGCGCACCAGCAAGACGGTCGTATGCGTTCCATGACCATCCATGCCACCATTGCGAAGCGGCGATCACAGGTGAAGCGTCCGTAACGCGGCCAGTCTGAGGATCAGTGGCAGAAGCTCACTTCCAGGAAAAGCGTGGCACTACGATAATGATATCCGCACCCGCCTCAGTGCCCCAACGATGGCTCGGGCCCACAATAGCATTGCAGAGATGGTTGGAGACCCCACGATGCGAGTGGTTTTGGTCTTCCAAGTGCGGAAAGCGCTCGCCGTCTGTAGTGAGGCTGGAGATGAACGGGAGAACGTCGTCTCCAGTTACCGCCGCCACCTGAGGGGAGCTCCCTCGTCGTTCGCTGAATAGTGAGCCGAAGGACTGACCTTCATTCTTGATAACCTCGGACTTGAGCAGCTTGTCGCAAGCGTCAGCGAGAGCAGAAGGATTCAATCCTCCAGCATTCGTGATGACCTGAGCAGGAAATGAGAACGAAATCTCCACAAGGTGATTTGGCGCCCACTCGAAGACGCTTCTCAACAATCACGTCATAGCATCGGTAAACTGTCGAAAGAACTGCATCTCGTATCCCTTCGTCGGGTCCTGCAGTCTGTCTAGCGCAAGGCGAGCGATATTCACTTCCGCAAGATAGTCGCCAAAGAGAATATCGACATTTCCGTGCGTCGCTTGGCGCAGAAGACCGTCGCTGGAATTTACAAAGCTAAAAAAAATTGGTCGTGCAATGAAGAACCGTACGCACTATCTGTCGCCAGCATATCCGCTGAACGCGCCAATCTACAGTGCGTTTGAGCAGACGAACAACGATAATGACGGGCCTACTCGGATAGGTCGCCGGTCGACTCTTGGAGCAGCCATTTGTACAATGGTGGGAAGGCATTTTGACTTGCCTTTATATATAACTTGCTTCGTGAGCGTAAGGGAGCATGAGACGATGACACGAGGCCACTTGACGTGATGCTAGAAGGTTAGATGCGCTCACGCGAAGTCTGCAAAGTTCCAGGCTCCTTTCAGTAGTCTATATGGCCTCGATGGCCTTTACAACCGTGACGTGAAGGGCAACATGAAGTGTCCCTACGCAGTGCCAACAAAGTTTAGAGACGACATAACGTTGAACGAGCTGCAAAGTGCTGACTATGGCAGGACATAGCAGGCAACGGAAGAGGGAGCTGAGGGAATGAGACGGGTGGTCAAGGAATCTGAGTGCTACAAGGGTTAAGAGAAAATCAACTAGCAGGTATAAGTACCAGAGCCCACGGACAAGAAAATAACAAAACCAGTGACTCACCCATAAGATGAAGAAGGCACAGACAATGACAACAGATAGCATGGACCATATCGCAACAGTGTTCAGACGACTGCCAGTGCTCGAAGAGCAGTCACGAAATCGTAGAGTACGAGTTTTGAAAGAGAGTGTTCTGAAGAAGCATTTGATCTGGTAGATTTAGATTACGAGATTAATAGTTCGATTGGTAGGTATAAAACATGACACATGGATATTAGACTCTTCATCAAAGATCAGAAGCTGCGCGATGGCACAATGCGCTTGACCTTCTCCTTCTTCTCAACAAAATAGCCCTTCCTTGTCTCCTTTAGCGTGTAACACCCCTCTGCGACGACTGACGTGGGATTGCGTAGCAAAGGTGACGGCGGGTACGTGTCAAGACATCCTTGTTTCTTCATCAACTTGACCTTCTTAGGCCGCCCTAGTCTGGCGACACACTTGGCCGCTCGCACCACGGGCACGTCCGTGTCAGGTGGATAGGGATTGGACGAGGAGGGGGATGTAAATGGCCATGTGATGGGTTGGAGCTTTTTCACTAGTGGACATGTGATGGGCTCAAGCTGCTTCTTGAGCGACTGCTTGAATGACACTGTAATCCATGATCAGGAGGTGGCAAATGAAATCGAGGAAAGAGCACATACACTTTGGTTTGCCATATATGTCTTCCATGACGGCTGGGGAGTCCCAGTCGACATAGGCTGCGCGGATTTCGGGGGCTTCCATGAAGAATGTAGGTGACATGCGAGTGCCAGGGATCATAGGTTTGAATCCGGTCAATTTCATGGTTAGATAAACTGCCAGTGATGTGATAGAGATGTAAATTATATATTGTCAAAATTTGGGAAGGGTTTTTATAGTCGGTAGAGCACTGAGACTGTCGGAGGACACGTCTTGAGAAGAGAGGAGCCATTCCTGTGCCGACTCAGATAGTTGTGAAGAGGGGCCATGTCTGGAATCCGCATAACCCTCTGCCCAGGCAAGTCGATGAGATCCAGCGACGCCTTCTGCGCCAAATGACTGCTCATGCAAACCGGCAACGTACCCAGCCATGTCGTTCAGTCAGGAAGTAGAGGTTAAACAATGATATCTAGAGATGCCAAAGGCCAGCTTTCAAGACGTTCCAAAGTCCGAGAGCAGTGCAGATTTCATAAACGCCGGAATGAGCAGTCTCTCCGAATGAAGACATGACGTGCTGAGACAGTGCGAGTGTGACAACATCAACGATCGCAGTGAGCGACTCAGCAGTCTGCCTCCGAGAGCAGTGCAGGTCGAATGTCGGACGCCATCTCACGGTGTAGATATATGGAGAGTGAGACCATGCTCAAAAGACCATCCAGACAAAAGTCATGATAAAAGCCAGAGCAAGAAAAGAAAGCGTGGATGTTTGCTGGCCCATATTACCGCTCGATCGTTAAGTTTCTCACGCTCTCTTTGTCTCAGCTCGTCATCGTGTCTTCGCGTACTCTCTCCGGCGTCTAAATTCCACTTGCTCTCGGACTTTGCAACCTCAGTAAAACTGACCTTTCGCTTCTCTGATAACATTAGTATCTCATAGGGGGGCTTGGATGTCTGCACTAGGCTTGAGCAACTTGTCTTAGGCTATGGATGTCACCCACTTGCACCGACTCGCCTGGGCAAAGGTTTATGTGCATTGTAGACATGGCCCCTCTTCACGACTATCTGAGTCGGCACAGGAATGGCTCCTCTCTTCTCGAGAGTGTTCTCCGACAGTCTCAGCACTCTAGCGGCTATAGATACCCTTCCCAGAACTTCATAATGTACATCTTTCGCCACTATCACATCACTCGCACATCATTCAACCATGAAATTGACCGGATTAAACCTATGAACACCAATGTTTGCACGTCACCTTACGTAGAAGGTCGCGCAGCCTATGTCAACTGCGAGACCGCGGCCGTCAAACATAGTAATGACAAAACCCATTATATGTCTTCTTTCCTCCAGTTACATTGGCGGCTACTAATATCGGATCGTAGTGTCACTTAAGCAATCGCTCAAGAAGCAGCTTGAGCCCATCACACGCCCACTCGTCAAAAAGCTTGAACCCATTACACGGCCGTTATTACCCCCCTTCGTCGTGTCAACGTCCAACCCATACCCAGCGGACACGGACGTGCCCGCTGTGCGAGCGGCCAAGGCAGTCGTCAGACTAGGACGGCCCAAGAAGTTGCAATTAATGAAAAACGAAGGTCTTGACATGTACCCGCCGTCGCCTTTGGTACGAAACCCCACGTCGCTCGTCCAGAGGGGTGCTATACGTTAGTGGAGACGAGGAAAGGGTACTTTGTTGAGCAGAAGCCGAGGAAGATCAGGGGCAAGAGGCCTTCGAAGAGCAGTCTGCGCCAGCGAGCATCTTTATGACGAAGCACACCATCTGCATTGTTTATGATACCTAGTCAATCTATGTCTCTTCATTTATCAAGCTGATACAAACATCTCTTTGAAAACCATCGATAACGTTGCCGTTACAGTTGCTGTCCAGACTCATAACTTGTATTGTAGTTGCGTAGCAGCAATGCTTCAGTCCTTCCTTGTCTAAGAATGCAATAATCTGAGGATCATTTCGACCGTCAAGTAAGCGCGTATGTAGCGTGGGTGCATCAATCTGTAGCCGGAGGTGCTCCACGGCCTTCAGTGTCTTTAGTTTGCTCAGACCTGGCTGCGAGTAATAAATCTGTGGCGCTGGGTTCTTGGCAAAGAGAAGGGAGCGATGCATTTGTTTTCTACGTAGCATGCCGCATGAAGATCTTGAAAACTGCCCAGCGGTCTACTAGAAGATCCGTGACATATCACAGAGTCTTGGCGAAGAGCGCTGGTGCGAGGTGTTGAGATTGTTTGTGATCTCCGAATCCATTGTTCATGAAGAATAGCATGTCCGCCAGTTCATCTAATGCGAGCCCCAGTTCGACGGGACCAGAGATGACGAACCTGCGCTCAGGAAACATGTTTGCATTCTTTGTTACAACGAAGGATGTCATTCCTCTCAGATAGACATTATGCAGAACCGTAGGGCCGTGCGCGACTGGAGGGCATCCAGGCCGTCATCCTCGCCCGGGACTTGACATCCTAGATGCGCCAATCTTAATGCACCAATCTCTAGAGACGGACACGGTTAGGCTTAACACGCTACAGCTGAGCACCATGCAGGAGAGCACGACTACTGTAAAGGTATCTAAGTCGGATACCGTTACAGCTTTAAAGGTCAAAGGACACAGGCCCTGATGAAAGACGTTGCAGAGATAGTCGTATCGCGACACTTCCCAAAGTAAATCAGTCATGAAGCCACCGTAGGACGTTATGTATGTGATGGTTAAGGGAACAAGGAGCAAAGAGTTGCTAATGTGTGTGAAAGTTCTGCAGGGCTATGATTCGTCTGATGGCATGTCGCCGGTGGCGGTGTGCTTGACGCGTGTCTGCGCTGGAGGGTTGGCTGATTTCTGGGATAATGTCAATGGCTTGAGCACACCTGTACTAAAACAGCAGAATCAGGACCGCATACGTGTCCTTTTACTGAGAGACAGTTTAGCAAAAAGTCTGATGTGCCACATTAGAAGATTATCGAGTTGCATTAGTAGTAGGTATAGAACATGACACATCACATGAATACTCGTGAGGTCAGAAGCTGCGCGAAGGCACAATGCGCTTAACCTTCTCCTTCTTCTCAACAAAAAAACCCTTCCTCGTCTCCTTTAGCGTGTAACACCCCTCTGCTACGACTGATGTTGGATTGCGTATCAAAGGTGACGGCGGGTACTCGTCGAGACATCCTTGCTTCTTCATCAACTTGACCTTCTTAGGTCGCCCTAATCTCGCAACACACTTGGCCGCTCGCACCACGGGCACGTCCGTGTCAGGTGGATAGGGATTGGACGAGGAGGGGGATGTAAATGGCCATGTTATGGGTTGAAGCTTTTTCACGAGTGGACGTGTGAAGGGCTGAAGCTGTTTCTTCAGCGACTGCGTGAATGACACTGTAATCCGTAATCAGAGGTGGCAAATGAAATCGAGGAAAGAGCACATACACTTTGGTTTGCCATATATGTCTTCCATGACGACTGGGGAGTCCCAGTCGACATAGGCTGCGCGGATTTCGGGGGCTTCCATGAAGAATGTAGGTGACATGCGAGTGCCAGGGATCATAGGTTTGAATCCGGTCAATTTCATGGTTAGATAAACTGCGAGTGATGTGATAGAGATGTAAATTATATATTATCAAAATTTGGGAAGGGTTTTTATAGTCGGTAGAGCACTGAGACTGTCGGAGGACACGTCTCGAGAAGAGAGGAGCCATTCCTGTGCCGACTCAGATAGTTGTGAAGAGGGGCCATGTCTGGAATACGCATAACCCTCTGCCCAGGCAAGTCGGTGAGATCCAGCGACGCCTTCTCCGGGCAAATGCCTGCTCATGCAAATTGGCAACGTACCCAGCCGATGTCGTTCATTCAGAATGTAGAGGTCAAAGCAATGATATCTAGGGATGCCAAAAGATCAGTCTTCATGGTGTTCCAAAGGCCGAGGGCAGTACAGCTTTCATAAACGCCGGAATGAATAGTCTCTCCGAACGAAGACATGGAGAGCTGAGACAGTGCGAGTGTGAGAACGTCAACGATCGCCGTCAGCGATCTGCGTCCGAGAGCAGTGCAGGTTGAACATCGGACGCTCTCTTACTATGTGCATATATGGGGAGTGAGACCAGGTTTAGACCCTCAGGAAAGTCGTGATGAAGAGCAGAGCAAGAAAAGAAAGCGTGGATGTTTGCTGGTCCATGTTGACCGCTCGATCGTTGGGTTTCTCACGCGCTCGTCATCGTACTCTCTCCGGCGTCTAGAATCCACTTGCTCTCGGACTTTGCGACCCAAGTGAACTTGACCTTTCGCTTCTCCACCAAACATCAGTACTACATGATGTGGCTTGGACGTCTGCACTAGGCTCGAGCGACCCGTCTCAGGCTATGGATCTCACCGAACTGCCTGGGCGAAGGGTTATGCATATTCCAGACATGACCCCCATCTGAGTCGACACAGGAATGGCTCCTCTCTTCTCGAGACGTAGTCTCAGTGCTCTACCGACTATAAAGACCCTTCCCAAAACTTGTTAACATGTATTTCACACCGAAATCACACCACTCCACTCGAACCAACCATGAAATTGACCGGCTTTAAACCTTTGAACGCCAACACTTCCACGTCACCTTCGGTCTTCGTGGAAGGTCGCGCAGCCTATGTCGACTGCGATTCCGCGTCCGTCAAGCATAGTATTGATAAAACCCATTGTATGTCTTCTTTCCTCTATTTACAGTGACAGCTCCTGACATCAAATCGTAGTGTCATTTAAACAATCGCTTAAGAAGCAGCTTAAGCCCATCACACGCCCACTCGTAAAAAAGCTTGAACCCATTACACGGCCATTATTATCCCCCTTCGTCGTGTCAACGTCCAAGCCATACCCAGCGGACACGGACGTGCCCGTGGTGCGAGCGGCCAAGGCAGTCGCCAGACTAGGGCGGCCCAAGAAGTTGAGATTAATGAAAAACGAAGGTCTCGACATGTACCCGCCGTCGCCTTTGGTACGAGACCCTACGTCGATTGTTCCAGAGGGGTGCTATACGCTAGTGGAGACTAGGAAGGGATACTTCGTCGAGCAGAAGTCAAGAGGGAAGACTAGTCTGCCATGTCAGCGACCATCCTCATGACGAAACATATTATCTGCCGTTTTCTATGCTACCCACTTAAATCCATGTGTCTTTGATACAAACAGTTATACGGCTTTGCAAACGACAATACTGTTGTAGTGGCATGTCAAACTGTTGACGTTGTACTGCAATTCCGTAACTGCGACGTTTCGGTCCTTGATGTTTTGAGCATGAAATGATCTGAGGATCACTTCCTCTGTATAATCATAAGCGCGTATGTGGCGTAGGTGCATTCCGCTCTTGAATCCGACGGTGTCCAAAGGCTTTCGGTGTCATTAGGCCTGCTATCACACAGCCCTGGCTGGGAGATAAATGCGTGGTTTCAATCATGGGAACACGGAGGATGTCAATTGTTCACCATACGAAAAACCATGAATTGGCCTACATCATAACTTTCTAATATACAGAATAACATATGTAAGTATATAGCGCCGCAATACACAACAAAAGATCATCACATTCATCAAACAACTCAACAATACTCATCCTCCTCCCTTACACTAGCCGCAAACCCCGCCCACCTCGTCGACGCACCCAAATTCACATCCGCATCAATACTCGGCCGCGGCTTAAAACTCTCCCTCCTTGCCCTCGACGCCTTCTTCGCGACCAGCGCGCCCCCACTCACAACACGCCCACCAATATACCCCAGCGCGCTCGCACTCCGTATCCCCGACGCCGCATACCCGTTCACGCTCCCATGCATCACCCCGCTGCTCGGCATCCGACCGTGTCCCAACGCGTGATGCTGCGTCCCAGGCTTTGGTATCGGCATCGCTATCGGGCGGGGCAGCGACGACGTTACATTACGTGTGGACCCCGACCCAGGGATCTTCGATGGCGACACGGCGCGCCCATTGTGGCTCCGTGACATGCCCAGCGGCGCGCGATCCGTTGATTCGTTCAATCTCATACGCTTATTCGGTGCAGAGTGTACACTGGAGCCAGCGGGTCGCACTGCGGGTGTGACGACGCCGCTCTTCGTTGGCGCGTAAGAATGGCTGACGGGTGTTGTCGAGCGTGGAGGGACTGATCCTGAGCGAGGTTTTCGCTTGTTCTCCTGGTCGGCGGCGCTGAGGGTGGTCATCAGGGCCTGCAACATCGACTCGCCATAAACGAGGAAAGGCCGGCCGGCTTCTTGCTCCCATACAGGAAGTGAGGCGAGCAGGTCTTGTTCAAGCTGTCAAACGGATTAGATGAATCAACATAGTGTTTGGACGACTTACTCGAGGCTTCTCTTTCGTGACCCGTTTACGCATTTTCTCTTCCCTAAGGAGTCGGCCAGGATCTCGTGCTCCGCGTCCAGTCAGCCGAGACTGGTCGGCAGCAGACGCAGCGAGCTCCTTCTCTTCCTCGCTAATTTCAAAGTACTTTTTGATTGCGGCGAGAAGAGGCGCCTTCATCCGCTTCTCTTCCTTGAGTTTCTTGATCTCGTCTTCATGTATCGTTAAAAGCTCTTCTGTATGTTCATCTAAATGCCATGAGTATCAAGTCATGGATAAAATATTGAGCTTGCCATCGGCAAACGGAGCAAAGTCTGCCCGTTCTTCGTCGCCAATCATGAGTTCGTCCCATAATTTGACAATTTCCTCGCGGGCATTGGCGACAAAGACGCTCATGCGCTCGCGCTTGAGCTCTAGCATTCGTTCCAGTTCGTCTTCATATTCCTTGACGGTCTCGTCAGTACTGCCCCTGTGGGCATCAACAAATGCGTCCATGTCGCCCTCGTCGACGCCGAGTCGTTTCCAGAGGCCCTCTAACTCGTCGTACATAGCCTGTATGTGAGTCTCTCGCCTGCGTTTGGTGTCCTCCAAAGATGCCTGGAGGTTGGCAGCCCATTTGAGTAAACTCGGAGTTGGGTCTACGTGCTCGAGACCAATGGGAATGCCGTTGCGCTCGCATAAACCCTCATCCTCTGCCTCCTCGACTTTGGCGACAAAGTTGGCAAAGATTCGCCTACAGTCGGATTCTAGGACGTCTTCGCGGTGGATGATGAGTGATTGGTTACGCGAGGCAGGTGTGGGAGTGGACGTGGTAAAAGGGTCCATGCGGCTGCCACTCGTAGAAGAGGAGGATAAGAAGGAGGGAGTACAGAAGATAGAGGAGGGGAGGTCGTCGAGGGAGGGCGGAGTCATTCCTAATTCAGTATATAGCCAGTCAATTTGTACAAAGGTGGCAGAGAGTTGCTGCAGTCTTTTAGACTAGACGAGAGTTAGTAACGTCGTGATTATGAAAACAATTTGCGTACCACTTCTGCTTTACCACGCACGAGTTCCTTTTCCATTCGTACAAACCTCTCGGGCGTAACGTCGCGGTGAACAGAGGTATCAAGATCGTCGTCGAGAACGTCGGGGGTGAAGAACTCGTGGCCGAGGATGCGTGCCAAGGCGTGCAGGCGGTTGGACAGAGTTGTAAGCTGCTCCAGTTTGGTGTGGTACAACTGCGGCACGGTCAGCCCCGAACGATACCAACTAAAAGAGCGCACCTGTCTCAGCTTCTCCTGATGATCCGACGCCAAATTGAATCGATGAGGCAGCACCTTTTCTTTCCGTAGCTCGCCGACGCTGTTACCGGTACTCTTGATGTGCCCACCCAACGACTTTTGATAGAGAATGCAATTATGTTCAACGGCCTCGCACTTTTCCATCCACATTTCGACTTCTTTCCGGCGCGACTCTATCTGGGCCTCGACGCTGTCCATGAGGTTTTGCTGGATAGTTGCAAGTTCATCTTCGAGGGCGCTGGCTGGCAGGCCGAGTTGGGCGTGTAATGGCGGCAACAGATGTGTCTGTGCCTGCAAATGCGAGTGTAGTGAGTTGAGGAGCGCAGTGAGGGAGGCCATGGCATGGAAATGGTGATGGTGATGGGGAGAGAAGGCCTTTGTTGCCCCTGTGTTGACCATCGCGTTTAGGAATCAACAGCACGTGATCGAACAAGCTACCTCCGTCGCCGTGGGTTAGGGTTTAGCTCTCCTTCCTTCTCGCCACGACATCGTTAATGAACTGAACTATACGCTCCTTGCCATGACCAATCCTACGCTCCTTTCCTTTATTTCTGCTCATGAAACCCTTTTAAAGGTTACTCTCGGTTGCCTCATTCCTATCACCGTTCTTCTCTGTTTTGCCGCCTTGTATTTCTCCTGCGCCGCGCGATCCAACAGCATCGTCGGTAGCGACATCGAGGTACGCATATATCCGCTCAAAAAACGCGCTTTGAACTGGCCTTACGCAGCGTGCTACGGTCAAAAGCGATGGTGTCACGTCTGCCGTCAAAATCCGTGTTTTGACTGGCAGCGAAGCTCCCACAGCCCGCAAAATTGATCCAAACGTAGGCGGGCACTCGCAAGGGTAAATGTATGCTAACAATGCTATAGGCGAGTGAAAAGAATGCGGTGGCGAAATCTGTGGTCAGTCCGACTTTTACTTGAATGGCGAGATCTCAACTCGTATCAGACCATCGACTATTGCACGACGCCTTTTTCGGAGAAAGATGCGCGGCGGATTTCCAGTCTAGTACGCATACATCCACGTCTATTCTGGTTCGACTCTAATTTTTGCACAGGCTAGCAGCAAGCTTATCAAATACGCGTTTCCATCGATGCCCACAAAGTCTTATCCAGCAAAGCGCACTCATATCAGTGTCTCAGATCCCTTACCTTGCCGTGAATCTCTTTCCTGGTGGCAAGTCTGTGATCTCGCCGTTGATTCCTATCCACCATCTCCGCCCTCGCCTACGCCAAGTTCACCCAGGTCCTCGCCATATCGTCCTGATCCAGCGCCACCTCTTTATGCCGATACGATCATTCCCTATCAACATCTCAAGCAACTCTCTGGTGGAAGAAACTCTGTCGCTTGTGGATACCAGTCTAAACCCAGACCCATTACACCTCCCTCGTCGAGCCTGCCTACTCCTCCCGCAACGCCACCGCTTTGCATTGTCAAGAAATGTACGACAATATCCTCAAGAAACCTTGTTTTTTCGGATTCGCCCAAGTCACTCCGCGCTCCTCCCTCTTTGTGCCCACTAAGCAGGAGTCCTAGTCCGCTAAGCATACACTTGGAGGAAGACATGGAGAACATTGATTTTCAGACCAACGGGCGTGTCGCCCACGCCATCGAAGCCAAGGTGCTCAGTCTACGTGATTCCAGTCCCAGGAAGAACAGGTCGTTGTCGAGTCCTAATCTGACGGTGGATAGTTGGAGTCCCAAATCACTGACTGGCCGGAGTTCTAGCTCGGATTGCTTGAGACCGAAGAGCCCAACACCAGATACCTGGAGCCCGAAGTTGGAAGCCCTCAAGTACGATAGCTGGAGTCCGAGGGTCTGCGCGACGTTGAAACCCGATAGCTGGGATATCTTCAAGAACCGTGCCGCGACGAGGAAGCACTTGGGGCTTCCGTGTTTGGTGAAGGTGGATGGAGATGCGAGTTTGGATGTCATTGCGGAATAGCGTGGATATTTACAGCTGAATGTATAGTACTGTATGGGTGCATGTATGGATTATTTCTTTTGGGTGTTATCATTGCAGTCGGTTGTCTTAAGTCAGAGGGAGTGTATGTATGAAGTAGGTGTATCATTGTCAATGCAATGTTCGGTAACGCCACACCGCCGGTTGGGTTTGATGTTCATTATAAACGGAGAACCCATGGTCGACCTGACAGAAGTATCTGAGAGCACGTTTGCACAATTCATTTTGTTCGGTATGTACTTACTCTATACAACAACTTGATGGTAGTCTGTAATCAAAGCAGTAAGTAAGAAATGGAAGGGGTCTCCGCGACAGAGGTGCGTATCGTCCAAGCAACGATCCTGTCGCGCGTCACCGCCGACAATCGCGGTGCTGGCGTGAAATCCAACAATAAGCATGCGTGAACTTTTCATGAAAACCTGAGCGTATCGATACGGTGGATGCAAGTATAGTTGTTGTATGCGTATCTGGTATCTTTGAGACGACTCTCAATGAAAGCTTCAATGAGAACTCGGACATGAGACACAACATTTGTTTGTCCTCTATGCAAATCTACATTTACTTGTACATTCTCTCTAAATACCAAGATTACCACAAAAAGGTCGAGGGATTCTGCAATGATCATATGCCAAGCAGACCATTAGACACAAAATGGGTCCCACCAGCACATCTATACCCGCTCGCCTGCTTGATCCACGCAAAGCCCATGACGCACGTCCCCATCTCCCGGAGGCGCGTCTGCACTCTAACCTCCTCCTTCCTCTGCTTCTCCAACCTCTCCCGCCGACGCTTCAGCTCCGCCTCCAACTTCTCCCGCTCCTTTTTCGCTTTCGCCTCCTTACGCTGAGCCGCCTCCTTTTGCTTTCTAAGCTTCTCCTTCTTGTTCGCATCCTGCGCTTTAGCCATGTCCGACGCGTGCTTATTCGCCGCCTTGCGCGCCTTCTCCTCTCCCTTTGCGATACCGGGTATGCCTCGCTCTGCCTTCTGCACTGCCGTCTCCATCTCCCTTATGTTCTCCTCCGCCTTTTTCTTGTCCGCTTGCAACTGGTTCCAGGTCTTATCAGAAACACCTGAATCGCGACCGTCTGCACTGGTAGTGATTCTGGGCTCGTCCTCCTTATCCTTATCCTCTGACGGTGGCGGAGGTGGCGGCGGCGGCGGCGGCGGAGGCGGCGTGTCTTTACGAGGTGGTGGTGGTGGCGGCGGCGGCTTGCTATTTCCCGTCGCCGAAGAGTTCGCATTGGCAGCAGACGCGCTTGAGTTGTCTGTCGCCACTGGAGGCGGTGGGTATGTCCTCTGTCGACGCGGCGCAGGGGAGATATTCGACGTGCGGCTGCAACGTTCCGTGTACATCTCCACGGCGCACTTCATAGCATCCTCTGGTGACAACGCCAGGTTCGGAAGGTTCTGCTGATACGCGAGGGCCACCAACTTCTTGCCTAGTGTTATGACGTCTCGAGCGTTTCCCCACGATGGTAGCTGAGAGAGGTCCATCATCAGATCGGCCAAGTCGATGTAAAAGTCGCTAGACGATGACTCGATGTCACGCAGTGAGATGCCGCTCTTCTGAAGCTCCTTTTGTAGAATTTGCATGCACTGTTCCATGCTGAGATTCGTGAAAATGATCTCCTCGGGGAATCTGCTGGAAAGACCTCTGTTCACAGACAGCAAGTCGTTGATGTCCTGATCATAGCCAGCAAGGATGACGACAATCTTGCCCTTGTATTTGTCCTGCGTGAGCAGATCCACCATCTCGTCGACCGCCTCCTGCGCAAAGTGTCCATTCTTGAGACGGTAAGCTTCATCGATGAAGAGAACCTGTCCAAGCGCGGCTTCAAAGACTTTCCGCGTTTTAGGTCCGGTTTGTCCGACATACTGACCGACAAGATCAGACGCAGAACATTCTGTGACGTCCGGCTTGGCTAAGAAGCCCATGTCGTAGTAGACTTGACCCATCTTACGAGCAGTTGTTGTCTTCCCGGTACCTATGCAAGGATTCATCAACCACATAGGGATAAAGCGCAATACTACCTACCAGGTGGTCCTTTGAAGACGAAATTCGTAGGTATGAGATCGGTGGCATCCTCGCCTCGGTTGCGCTTGGTCAGAGCGACTTGCTGGTACATACGAAGCTTGGCAACGACAGACTCGCATCCAACGACATCCTTGAACATCTCTGTCAGGTTATCGTTGGCATTGCTCGCACGATTATAATCCGGGTCGAAATCTTGGGCTTCCAAAGTCATCATGGCCGGTACCTTCTGACCTTTCAAGCGACGGACGGCGTTGGCTTTCGCAGCGTTTAGCAAGTTGTCGACTGCACCACCATTCCCAAAGTTGGCACGACGCTCTAAAAAAATCATGTTAATATTGTTTTCCGTATCAATGAACAATTTTTCTTACTTTCTCGCTCCAAGCGCTCAATGGCGACTTTCTTCCCGTCTGGCGACGCCAAAAGATTTTGCTTCTTGAGCTTGAGCTCCAAAATCTGGAGAAGTTCTGCCGACGAAAAGTCATCAAAGTTGAAAGCCTGTTCGATTGCGAAGCGTCGACTCAATCCTAGATAGAAACGAGATAGGTTATTGTGCGTACACGATAGAGAACATTACATACCTGGATTCACATTCTAAGTTATCGAGGTCTGTTAGATGGTGGGACGATAAATGAAGCGCAGACATACCTGGAACATCTCGATCATCTGGTCCTTGTATCCCAACAAAAGGACACAGCGGTCGTCTCTAGCATCTCCTTGAACTTCAGCAACGATTGTGTCTATGACCGATTTTTTGAACGCGCCGGTGTTTGAACCTGAATTACCATCGTACAGACCGTATGCCTGTCAAGAGGTGAGTAAAATGTCCAAGACGTCGTGTACAGTGCAGCGCACCTCATCAATGACTAGCACCTTCCCCTTCGTAGTCTCCAAAATGGCCTTTGTCTTAACCTCAGATTGCCCAATATATTGGCCAATGAAATCGGATGGATTTTTGACGACAACTGCATAGTTCAAATTCCAGCATGGACTATTCGAACAAAATGCTTACCTTCGCCGTTGCTCAACAAACCCAGACGCGCCAAGATTTGCCCATATAGCTTCGCAACACTCGTCTTCCCCGTTCCAGGCGAACCAAGGAATACCCTATTCAACGACATGTCAAGTGGTTCCTGCTCCTGAAGATCACGCTGGTAATTGATTTGGATCCTGTCGACGAGCATTTCCACGGACTCCTTCACCGCCGCAAGACCAATAAGAGAATGAAGTTCCTTCCACGCATCGCACTGGTCGAGGAGAGATGGCGACGGCTCTAGCCCAATGATATCCTCCCGTATAAACAAGAAATCATCCGCGGCACGTCCAGCCCGCCGTCCTGCAGTGAGGCGTGCTGCCTGTCGTGTAGTGATTGTCGAAAACAGTTTCTCCAGTGCACGTGCGTTCCCAAACCCTTCCTTGCCTCGCCCTCTCCCCAAACGCCGCACAGCAATACGGCCATACAGACCCTTGATGCCATCTTCAACCTTCATTTTACCTTCGTACCTGGCATGCATGCGTGATTCCAAGATCTTCAATAATTCGATGTCGGTGTAATCCTCAAATTGAAGACTGTTCGGAACACGACTCGGAAGTCCAGGATTGTGCTCGAAAAAGGTCTCCATCTGCTTGTTGTAGCCCGCGAAGATGAAGATGATCTTGCCTCTATGGTTCTCCATCTCAGCCAAGAGAAAATCGAGGACGGGACCGCCGGTGGGCGCAGATGTAGAATGGCGGCCACCGGAAGAGGTAAGCTGATACGCCTCGTCGATGAAGATTGTTCCGCCTCCAGCGTTAAGAACATCGGCAACAAGCTGTTTGGCGCCGCCAACTCCGTCGTGGGCTAAGCTGGCTCCTGTGACCTCCTTAAAAAGGGTACCAGACAGGGCATCGACGACTGATAAGAATTTCCCGTACTGTCTTGCAACCGTTGTTTTACCTGAATTTGACGATCCTCCATAAGTATTGGACGCGTCAGGCAAGATGAACGCTTACCGGTCCCAGGGTTTCCCAAGAAAGTGATATTGAACCGTTCGTCCTTCAACGATGCATTCTGCCGCTTGGCGGTGTCAATCTTGTCAAGGATTGCAAGAAGCTGCTTTTTGACACTTTCCAATCCAACCATCCCCATAATGCTGTCAAGAGGTGGGTTTAGGACACCTTGAGTTCGCTTGCGATACTCCCAATCTTGTTCAGCCGGCGATAACTCTGTGGTCGTAGGCAATGATGTGTAGATAGAAGGACGTCGTTGTTCTTGCGACAGTGGCGATGGCGAATCAGGCGAAGGAGAATTGTGCGGAGGACTTTGCGACGACGAGTCGCTGGGGTTCGCATTATGAGACGTCGAAGGTGACGAATTTGGTGGTGGCGGAGTATCTGCTGCCCGTGTCGGCACCGGTGCAGCAGCAGAAGATGGAGGAGTCTCAACGCGCCCGTTGCTCGAGCCTGTCTTGGCCTGTCGAGCGCGTTCTGCTGCCGTTTTGGCGTTCTCCAATTCCTCCATTTTCAAACGGATCGCGTTATCCTGATCTTTCCTACGTTGCGCATCCCGAAGAAGTTCCTGCTGTTCAGCCAACGCATCGTCAATCTCCTTCATCTTCCGAAGATGCTCGGCTTCTTCCTCTGCTCTCTTTCTCTGG
Organism: Mucidula mucida; assembly: GCA_015501055.1. Classification (NCBI taxonomy): domain Eukaryota; kingdom Fungi; phylum Basidiomycota; class Agaricomycetes; order Agaricales; family Physalacriaceae; genus Mucidula; species Mucidula mucida. The sequence goes on from JADNYV010000084.1 coordinate 138,807, forward strand.
CGATCCAGCTCCTTCTGCAGTCTGGCTGCTTCCAGCTTCGCTTTCCTATCACACTCCTTGCAGCTTTTGGGAATCGGCTCACTACACTTCCTCGACTGATCGTGGCCCTTGACACAGCGACCAGGAACTATGACCGGACATAGCATTTTAGAATGATCATCCAATCGGTGGCATTTGGACGGGCAGACATGACGCCCACAAGACAGTCGGACACCGCTGAAAGGGATCGTCAGTCAGTCATGGCCGAATTAAAAGCGCGTATTCGCAATACACACCAGGACTCAGAACAACCTCCATCCGGACAATCAACGTCGAACTGCGCAATACTTTTGATGATGGCCACACGGTCGGGATGTCGTTGACACATCACAGGTAGTCCATCGTAAACATGGCCATCATGATTGAGCATCGTGATGAGCTTTGTCCAAAGTTCGCGACCTTTACGCGCGTTGGTGAAGGTATGCGAGTTGCCGATCATGATCAACCCATTCCGAGCGCGAGAGAGCAACACGTTCACTCGTTCAGGTGAAAACATGAAGCCGATATCGTTGGCAGCGTTGCTGCGCGTTAAAGAGATGACGATGATGTCGCTCTCCTCGCCCTGGTAATTATCTATATCACGGTTACCAAACAAAAATGCAGTTCAAAAGGAATCTTACTTACCGATCGTTGCCAGCCTAAGCTGACTCTTACCAGCTCTAGCAGCGCCCGACTGTGATAAACCGGCCTGTACGAGTTCAAAAGAATCCAGGTCGTTCAGCACCGGATCAATTTCACCCTGTAGCTGTAACTGTTCTCTCAGCTTCTGCAGTTGACCCAGATAAGGAGTCAAAACGGCCATGTCGCAAGTGCCGTAGCCTTGTTGGGCAAGGTACCGGACTACTTTAAGGACCATCTGAGCTTCAAACGTATTCTGCTTCGAAGACTTCGATCCGAGATCCCGCTTGTCGGAGATGGTAGCAATGTCATCCTCAGGATGGGCGTGATTGAGAAAAATGATATTATCCTGTAAACCTTTGATATCGTCGCGGTTTTTTGTCCTTGGAGCATCCACGAGATCAGGGTAAGTGAGGGCGCGAACGAGAGCAGAAATCTCTGGACGCATTCGATGTTGGGCGACAAGGGTCTGGTGCGGATAACCTTTGACGACCAGCCGCTCAAACAAAGAACAATTGAGATCATAACCGTCGCCCTTCTCGACTGTAAGATTATAGTTGTTTACCTTTGGACGAAGCTGCCTATGAAAACTGTTAGGACACAAACATAGGCGGGAATGAGCCCGCACTTGTGATCGCCAATAAGAACCAGCTGCTCAGTCGATGGACCTAGAGCGGTGATAACATGACTCTCCAGAATCTCGGCTGCCTCTTCCACCAAGACAACTTGCGGGCCCGCCTCTTGGATGTCGCTCGCGTACTTGGCTGCCGCCGTTGTCGTACAAGCGATGATCCTTTTCTTCTTAAGCAAAGCAACGTCGCGCTCCCTAAACTTTGCCGCCCATTCAACCTGCGTCGCGTCGTATCGTTGTGCTCCGTCGTAAACTAGATCAATTTGTTCCATCCTTATCTCCTGCGTCCAGCTATCCTCAAGAGCCCTTCGTTCAGCCTTTGGAAGATCCCAAATAGCCCGTGCCGCGCGAACGTTGGGTTCATTTGAGAATGGCCCGGCCTTCTCCCCGCGGCGCCACCGCTCGAGAAGATCGTATTCACCTAACTCTTTGCCCTGCTTTCCAACGCGCTGCATCCCATCATGAGATATGGGTATTTGGAACGCATCAAAAAAATCCGGGGCTTCGAACTCCAGATGCGTCCACAACTCGTCGTTCCTCACAGAAGAGGACAGAAATTGATCGAACGATCTCTCAAGGCCACGAGCACGGGTCTCTGCATCACGTTTGAGTTGGTCGATAAGGGTATGATCGCCTCTGCTGAACCCATGAGAGCGCGTCTGATTACGAAGGAGCATTGGTAGGGTACGGGAAGTCGACTTTCCACCTAACCGGACCATTGCGTCTTCGGGAATGCCAACATCGAGAAGATCTTCAAGAAATTGGTCTAGCGCGTGATTGGTGTAGCAAACGACAAGTATGGTTTGATCTGAAAAGTCGCATATGAACTTCGCCAATAATGCGCCGATGAAGGATTTCCCGGTACCTGATAAATTAAAGACTTTAGAAGACGTTACAACCATTCCTCAAAGAATTCATACCGGGAGGACCTTGGATGATGGACAACTTCTGTGTCAGACCCAAAATGAGCGACTTTGCTTGGGCCTTGTCGAGAACAATGCGCCTTTGAAGGCCAAGCAATGCACCAACGTCTTGTTCCGGACGAACAGAAAGTTTGGAAATTCGCGACGCCAATAAACGCGTATGGGAAAGCCTGCCGACGTCTTTTCCATCCTTCCAAAAGAGGATCTCCTCCACTAGGGGTAATTTCTTCATACGCTTCAAGGTAAGGAGAATCGGCTCGAAAGAAAAGAGAGCGGTATCCATGTGCAAAAGCTGAAAGTTGTTCGTGCTCTGAGCCTTCAATAGTATGAATTTGGCGGATGCTTCTGCCCCGAGGGTGAGGATGATTTGTGGTGGGTTTTCCGAAAGGAGGCTTTCGTCTCGGCGGATGGAGGGGAATGCGACTACCTCGCCATCTACCAAAAGGCAGGTCAACGACTGGTCCTTGAACATCTTACTGCCATCCTTCTTCGCAAAAAACGCAGCGCGCGCCTCAGGAGTGGTGAGCGCCTTCAGCTGGGGCAAGTCTTCTAGAAACTCGAAGACCAATCCCCACTTCGTCCTACGTTCATCGGACCCGGTGTCCACACCAACAAGCACCATTCCCTTGACGTTGAACCCTCTGTGCTTCCTTCCCTTCTGTTTTCCTAACGCAATCTGCACTTCGTCCCGTAGCTCGCTGATCATGTCCTCCCGAATTAGCCGGAACTGACTATCGAGATATATGGCCTCCCTCAGATGCTCCGTCAAAGGATCATCTATGGCGTCACTCGTACGAAGAAACGGGGCCGCCGTCGACACCACTTCCTGGGCGGTGGGAAGAACCGAAATTTTTCGGAAATCGGCAAAATCATTATCATGGCGGCCCCCGGGAGGGTTTGCTTCTTGGGTAGCAGCAATGGGTGGAGCGGATAAGATGGCAAGGGTGTTTTGGATCTGTGACCCAATCCCGCGGACCTCTAGATGTTTGGAAGAGAGGAGGAGCGGTTCCACATCCTGGGCTAACGATAAATATGGAGAGACAGTATCGCTGGGAATGAGCAGGAGCTGCAGGAGGACCCAGCAGAAGCATTGCTGAGCCCGCGGCGAGAGATGCTTGGCCTTAAATTCGCCGATGAGGACGTTCCAAAAGATCGGCGGTTCAACAATTGCCTTCAAGGTCTTATGAAGATAAGAACCACCACTGATAGATTTTATCTCGGGCGCCTGGAGATAGGCGAGCAGCTCAGTCGCATGCCCGTTCAGGAAAGCGAGGGTGAGATCGGTGCGTATGGCTGCCTGGATAGCATCCAAACCACGGTTACCGGCAGCGATGAGTCTATCAATACAATTGGCGCGGTCTGGCTGAGCACAGATGCCGTCGATGAATCGCTTGCTCTCTGCAGCGTTCGAAACGGTCCCTCTACCGCTCAAAACGGTTTCCAAGTACTTGTTCAACTTCAGTGTGCGGGCTGAGGCAGCCATGGCAGCAATGAAGTCCGAGGACAAGTAGTGATGACGTGGATGCAAGGAAACCGTGTTGGACAGCTCGTGGGACTCGCATTGGGATAAATCGGGCGAGTCGTCTTCACCCAATCAGACGTCGACTAGTAATGTCGTAAAACCATCTTTCGTAACTATGATTCTGGAGAGAAATACCGTATCACAGTCCCGTAGTTCGGTTAAAGATGAGGAAACTGGGTGCTTCAGGTTGGACATTTTTTTGTTGACGCGCTTGTTCATGGTGGTTGAGAAGATCGAGGGGTGGCCGAATAGGTAACCGGATCGGTCAAGAATCGGTATATTTGCGCCGGGCCTGGGCGCTCAATATAATCCATTGCACTCAGATCCATGATGATATAAGTCGCTAAGAATCATTTAACGTCAATTCTCTGATACGTATACTTATACAGCAACAATTACTGCTCTCATACCAAAAAGCCTCTCAATACCTCCCAGAACTTCTCAGTCGCATCTATCATCGGCAAATGACCCGAGCGCGAGACTGCCTGAAAGTCCACCTTACCCGCTGACCATCTCTCCTTCAGCGCTCTCAGCCCCATTGCCACATTCCCACCACCGTCTAGCTCACCCGCTACCAATAGCGTCCTAACCTGACACGCCTCCAAACCATCCTCATACAAATCATACTCCATCAACGCATTCGCACCAATCGCAAAGCCCTCGATACTCGTATTCTCAATCATCGCATCCACAGCCTCCCTCCTCGGCTTTGTCAGAGGGCTCCCATCAGGGAACCATCGCGGCGCGGTGATATCTGCCAGCCCATGCATACCCTTTTCCTTTGCCACGGCGATTCGGCTCTCCCAAGCCTCCTTATTCCCTGCAGGCGTTTTTGGGGAGGTATCACACGCGACTACGTTATCAGTGAGAGCGGGGAATTGGGTTCCAAAACTAAGAGCCACGGCTCCGCCTTGAGAGACGCCCACCACTGCGTGCACCTTCGGAATTGAAAGTGCTTTCAGGACTAATGCTACGTCCTGAGCAAGAAGCGGTATAGTACACGGCGGTGAGGAGGGTGATTTTGACTTGCCGTGTCCACGTTGATCATGGAGAAGAATATTAAAAGATCTGGGGGGCGCGAGAATATAAGCAAGAAGGAAGGACCACGTGGTAGTGTCGGTGAGAAGGGAGTTGCAAAATACGAGCCAAGGAGCGTTAGGTGAGACGGTGTAGCTCTGAGCATAGATATAGTGTTCGGGCGAGTCGGGTAATGAGACTTTATGCTACACTACAGTTAACATCGTTGATGAATAAAAGTTTTCGGACGTGCCTCTTGAACATCAGCAGGCCACGGGACGACCTCGTCGCTCATTCCAGCAACGTCAAGAGACATGAGAAAGCGCGAGACCATATTATAAGTCGCAACAACTGCGGCAGCCTCGACCAACAGGTCTTCGTTATTCTGCAGCTCAGTCTTTAGCGCTTCCGTAGTGACTTTGGAGACCTTGACAACTGTAGTACTCTCGTGCGCAAAAGTTAACGCGCTCAACTGCAATGCAGAAAGCACTCCAGTGTCTGTTGGCAGACTAGAGGTATCTCGAACGGTCAGGAGCTGTGCCGTCGTCAGACCAGCATCGCGTCCAACATGCTCGTGGTGAATCCACTCGAAGGCTGCGTGATTGTGTGCTGCGACTCGGAGGATCTGTTAATATGTTGAGGACATACCATGGGGAATGAGCGATATCGCACCATGAGTTCACGAACGTCTCCGGGAAGGCTCCCCTTGGTGCGAATAGCGCCCAAGAGCGAATTCCAGCCTTGCGCAACGGGCGGAACGTGTAGCAGTGTGCCATCCAGCGGTGTGAGGCCGCGAGCTCCCCGTCGCTCGCGGATAGCATCTGCGATCTGAGAAGATCCAGGGGCGGGATATCGACCAGGTACAACTCTAGATGTCGGCATGTCTGGCGTTGTCGTCGACGTCTGTCAGAACGGTGCGAATTAGCATGGGTGTTATATTGCGGAGATCAATTGTTCCGCCGATGACATAAGAGTCAGATGATCGCTACCCCTACGGCAGTTGCGGCAACTGGACTTGCTTCATGTCAACAAGATGAGAGCAATAAAAGGTACTTTCTCACCCAAAACTTCGTAGTTTTTGCTCATTCATCATCCGTAGGAGTACTGCTAACCTGGTTGGCCTCTTTTCAGTAACATTTCACGCCAACTGACGCGTCTAAAACAGTGATGCAGCAGTCAAACAAATTCTGCTTTCCATGAACGAGAGGCAGTCTTTTATTGTTGAAGACTTGGACGATAACCACCTGCTAATCAAAGCCGAGATGGAGTATACCGTGCGAAGGGAGTTGGAGATAGAGGTCAGCGTTTCACGGATTCTAATGCTGCAAAGATTGATGTTCGTCATTCAGTTGGAGAAAAACACTTATAGTCTGGAATGATCATGTCTATCCAAAGTAAACTCGTTGTTTGTAGACTTTCTTAATGTGTCCAATTTCATACGCCAACTGTTATTGAATCTATGAGACCCGCAGACGTTACCTCCTCAACGGATGCGCTTAAAGGACATACCTTAGGAGAGCGATTAGCCGGACGTACGCTCTGTACAGTCCAACCGTACAGCTCCTGGCATTAGTTTGGGAGCCATACGACCTATGTCTCGGGGCATCAAGGCCTCGAGCAGGACAGATTGCATCTCCTGGGACTTGAACCTAAGGTATGTTACCGGTAGGTGGCTGGTTCCGCGCAAATCTCTATTGTGACGAGACTGTGTTGGATACTACTAGGTGTGATCCAATATTACTGTGGTCGGTCGAGCCAGAACTTTCAATATTATCGATTGTCATGTTCGTAAGTACCTGTAAGTCTCGGACAGATGCATCGAGAGAAAATTCTGTGTTTCGGTAACAAAACGCTATAATACTTCAAGTTGTAAAACCGCCTCGAAAATGGTACAGTGCATTACCTCCAGGCCTTACGAATTGGTCTACATATCTTTCTTGGTGTACCTGTATGGTGTCGATTGTCCAATACGCCACATTTGCTGTATAATCTTTATGTGGGGGTGACACGCAGATACTCGTTCCGTTGTCTATCTTGTGCGCCTCACATGTGGCTGCCTCATTGAATGCACGAGCTCAGCAAACAATGTGGCGACAATGTGGCGGCGACCTGTTCACAATTTGAAATTGAAAGCCCTAACCTTAGCCTTCGGTTACGGGCTCGGCCTTGGATAACTATATATGGCCCCCCGGAGCACAGGGACTACATTCGGTAGCCAAATGCGGAAATCATCATTGGTTGCTGACATGTGGGAGGATCCAGAGGAACAACTCGTATCCGGGCCCTTCCCCTCGTTTGTTACCCCAAGAACTGCGGGGTAAGATGAACCCGCCGTCAGCGACAGAAAAGACAAACAAAAAGGTTTCGCGAGGTGTGGCGTATCCAATACTGCTTTTCTGCTTGCTCACAATGTACAGCCTGCAACACATGTCGCTTAAAACGCAAAAAGGTACGCTGAGCCTCGCCCAGTGTCTTCTCCGATGCCGACATTATCGACATAGTGCGACGGTCTGGACCCATGCTTATTCTGTACGGAGACCAAGGTCGAATGCTCATACTCGCGCGAGCCTCGCCGGCGCGGACCACCTTCAGGCTACCTGCGTTATACGGAAACAAGGGTTACACTGCTAGAGACACTCTTGGGACTCTGTATCTCCAAATCCAGCAGGAAATCGCTACCGGATCTAACCCTTGACTGTATCCAAACTCTGCAGACAGAGGCCAAGAACTGCACCCAGGACATCTGGGACGGTTACAAGGTATTATGGACAGGATCCCAGGCTGCCAAAATCCTGGACGATCTCACCAACAACTTTGCCCCATTCCCTCAACGTACCGAGCAGGAAACCTTCGCGAAACCCCTCCTGCCTCCTCCAATAAATACGAAATCCAACGGCAATGGCAGCTCTCCAGCAGTCATACATAATACGCCCTCACCGACGAACACTATGCCCAGAGAGAGTACATCATGGACATCGCCAAGTGTATCCTTTGTCATTCCCCCGTCTCCCTCTTTTCCCCTTCCCCGCGAGTCTTTCGAACGCACTCAAACACCTATTCCGGGCGTCAAGGAGCGGGCCTTCGTCATTCCCCGTAACAGCCTTGATTTCGGCTTCCCATCCGCCTCCACGTCGACCAGCGTGTATCATAACATACCCCCACCTAGTCCCAATTACTTTTACAACAATTCGCCCGATGTGGACGTCGAAATGGCAGTCGGAGACGATCATGGTAGTGGTGTCTACACAGGCAGCTACTGGCGTGCGGCCGATCTCGATGCCTCATCACCGTCACAAAGAAACGATATATTACCTCCAGTCGACCAAGGCGATCTCCCTCCACCGCACGTCCTGGCCGGCCTTATAGACGTGTACTATCAGCACGTCCACTCATCGTATCCACTTCTCCTTCCGCGCCGGCTCCTTGAGCCCAATTTGACGGGCCCCAACGTTTCAGAGTCCATGTCCTGCCTCATACTAGCCTTGTGTAGTTACAGCGGGCGACTTTCGCCCTCTCTAGATGCAGCCAATCTGAGTATGTTTGGCGGCGATCCGGGAAAGATAGCTGCTGACTTGTGGTATGAGCAGGCGCGGACTGCACTTGGTGCCATTGTTCGTAAAGAGGCGCGTCTCGAGACGATACAGGCGCTCGTGTTTTTAGCGCTCAGAGATCATGGAAGAGGAAATGAGAGCCAGGCTTGGCTTTTAATTGGGACAGCCATTCGAATGGGGCAGGAGCTCGATCTTCATATGCCTCCGCCGTCCAAGTCGCGCTTAAGCCCGGAGGAGATCCAGGTGCGACAAAAC
>JADNYV010000840.1:0-14586 GCA_015501055.1 Mucidula mucida
GTTTTGCATACGCATACCTACTAGACTCTCGTTTTCAAGTCGAAGGGCATTATTGTTTATCGTGCTGTATTTATGGACACTTTGTATACATTAACATGAAGCTACTATTGGTGGTTATGGACGTGAGACTCTTGCTTCAGATCGCCTTTATGGCTGATTTTCGCTCAGAGGAAGTTGCCTGAAGCTTGAAGCTTGAAGACAGCTTTTGAAGTGCATCCGACGCCACAGTCAGGAACCAAAGCCCTTGTCTAGTACCTGATCCTGTCTAACGAGTGCTCTGGACGACTTTCTGATGCCAGGCGCTCCTTCGACCGTCAGTCTCCAGTCATTTCTTCACGTTGGCTCTCTTAAGGCTCGAAAATGAATTCAGTAGCGGTGAAGACGCGAACTGGGTTTGGGACAAAGTGTCTATGTAAGATCAGTACCGATTCAAGTCAGCGGACACGAGATTGATTTTGTCAGCCCTCTTTACAGCAGGGAGATGCCGATGCCCGTGCAGAAAAGCTACATAGCTGCTTGTCGAGGCCACCTTGATCATGAAATCTTTTGTCGATCACGGAGCGGACTCATTCAAGTGCATTAACACTCGCGAAGAGTTCGGGTATGCCGTACTACTCGCGGCTAAAGAGGGCCATTTTGCGATTGTGTTCTTATTAAGACACAAATGTCGAGGCGCGCGCTGAAGGAGTTGTTATTGTTGTTGTTGTTCCACGGCTAATTGGCTTTCGGGACCAGCTGGTCGCGACGATGCGTTTGGCATCGTCTTGCGGGTCCGGTGTGTAGTTAGCTTCGCTGCGACAGCTTAGCCCGCTCCACTAGGGAAGATGATCAACAGGCGTCCTATCTATATCTGCTGCTTGAACACGGCTCGTTCGGCCTGAGGACAGTTTCATAGCACTTCATTCTGTCGCCTTTGGCAGGAGCAAGCCCTAACTTGTACACCTCATCTCACTCGTGACTCCGCCGGCCTCTCTCCCTCACATTTTATTTTTTTTGGTTAACTATAAAAGTCGCCTAGGAATCTCAGCTGAGGTCATGATCCTTCTCATCCGGAGAGCAGTCCTTGGTCTCATAAACCCGACCCGTCTGCCTTTGTCAGGCAACCATGAATCAATCTGATAACCAATCGTGGCTTTTTCCCATCGTGTTGCGCTTATACCGTATCTATCTCAGTTCATGTGCAATTACGCTGCTTGTTTCCGTGCTTGTCCTCAAATGCATCAGGTGCGCAGAGAGCTGATGTACTTCCATGTTCCGTGTACTGCGATTCAATCAACCTACAGTGCTCTCCGAGTCGTTGATCGTGGATGGTAGGAATGCTGTCTGAATCGCCGTGGCCCCGACGCATGCAAGGCGGTTGTTGTCATGGACATTCAATACATGCTTACTTGCGACTTGATGAACGTTAAACAACGGCTTTGACTGTTATAACAAGGTGGAAGATGGCCCCAGCTATCGCACTCCCCCCATGTCCTCAATCATTGACGAACTGGGTGACACTTCAACCCTCCAATTTCAACCGTTCTTTTCAGTCGAGCTGCATTATGTCATTCTATCCGCTCTCTGTCATTCAATACACACTTGTGTCTTTTTGGCGGCCTTGCATTATATATGTGAGTAATCGATCCTTCTTCAGCATCGCCCGCTGTAATGACCCTTGTGTAGTCAACAGTTCTCGTGACATTAGGAAAAGCAAGCGAATCATTGCCGCCTGTATCGTGACTTTCATGTGGAGTGCCCAAACTGTTGTCTTTGTGGACGACTGCAAGTACATGAATGACCTCTTCATCATACATGGACTATCACTGGAGTCGAAATTGAACTATTATTTCTCCAATGAGACGTCTGTCGCAGTGGCACTCATGACGACTCACCTGCTTCAAGGCCTTAATATCGTTCTCGCTGATGTGATACTGGTAAGTCAGGCACAGTGGAGTGTCATCCATTTCGTTCACTGAACATACTGCGTTAGATTTGGCGCTGTTGGATCTTGTATGGGAGTAGTTGGAAGATAGTAAGCGCTCTCGCCGCATGTTTGATCCTCGAGTTAGGTGAAATTTTTGTATGTTACTTCAATTGTTGACTTATCCTTCACAGTCAGCGCCTCTGTACTCCTGGTCTTCGACTCCAAGCTCGAGTCACATTTCGCCCGAGAACAGGTCACATGGATCTTCATCTACTACTCAATAACCGTTCTCACCAACTGCCTGTGTACTTTCCTCATTATCTATCGCATCGTGCGAGTCAGCGGCTTGCTTGCAAGTCTCAGGACCTACCGTGGAATCATTGAGATGCTGATTGAGTCCGCTCTCATGTATTCCATTAGTTACACTGCGTTCCTCGTTGTATTTGGATACCAGTTCACTTCTCCAGAAGCGAGTCCATCCTACTCTCTTTACCCATCCATTCTATCGAACAGCATCACGGTGAGTGACCCTGCCTGCGAAGTCTCGCGGACTGACGATCGATTCATAGGGCATCGCGCCTACTCTCATCATAGCTCGTGTCATGGCTGGAAAGGCGCGCCCGAATGACTCGTGGACGCGACCTTCACTCCCCCACATGGACAGTAATATGCGCTCTCTCAGGGAGTCTTTGCACTTCGCCAGTGTATCTGACACTGGGCTCAGCACAACTGGCGGAGATGTACTAGAGGAAGGTGGAGTCACGTCGGACCACCAGGTGGAGCCAGAAACGACTGGCGCTAAAGGCAAAGAGCAACCATAGACCTTCTCCTCTTCGTCAGTCGACAATACCCCCTTTCTATATAGTCTTTGGCAGGCCAATTATTTTACCACTTCGTCCACTTATTCTGCTCCAGAGCTCGAGATTAGCGCTCCCCGCCATAGCCGGAAGATTCGGAACCTGTAGAAACAACTTTATCAACAGATAGCCCTAGCAACGTCTGATACTGATTTATTCAACGCGGCATTCACCAAGATTCAAAGAACGTGGACACCGAGCTGACTTGATTTAAAATGGAGTTTATGCGCAAGTGCATCAGAGCAACGCCAGCAGTCCCTCATCAATCTCCTTATTCTTCGCCGCCTCCCGCTCCTTCTCCCGGACAGCTTCAGTCTCCCGTGTAAGCACGTACGTAGGTCTCGTATGTGCTTTGTATTCCAACCGCCGTTTCACGTAGAAACACATATACGCGTTAGACTGCAAACATTCACCCAGTGAAGAAATCGTCACTCTGTCAAAGGTGTTAGATGACAGCATAGAACGAAAAAGTCTGAACCCACTTGTCATCGTCGAAGCGATACCACTACAAGCAGAATCAGTCTGGGTTGTGAAAATTTGGTCGCAGAGACTGACCTGTTCTCCAGATCGCGCATAATTCGTGTAATGGCCGTTGGTCATGTTGCCGTCGTGATTGATGACAGCGAAAAGGTCGTACTCGTACATGATCTTAGGCCCGATTTTGCTACAATCGTCATAAGAATGGAACACAATGCAATGATTCAACGTACACATTTTCCTTGTCGCCTTCTTTCATCACAAGTGAGGTATATGGAGCCATATTAAGCGTTTCTGGAAAGCGCACGGGTGTATCCAATTTGCGTGCCTTCTCTGACGTCTTCTCGAAGCGCTGAACAACTATTAGCAGGGGCGAAACGCCTTTCGGTGAGAGCTTACCTTCAGTTGAAAACTAAGGACTGGTGGGAGTTTATGAAAGCTTATCCGCTTGCTAGCTTCCTATATGATACAAGTATTAGCAAACAAGGCGAAGGAAGAAGCAGTGACGAACAGCACGTCCCGATTTCCCGCATTTGTTACAGCTGTAGTCCTTCGAGCCTAACTTTTCCCACTGGGTGTACCTTTGCCGCATGGGTTAGCAGCGAAGACACGTCTTGGCGGCGAATTTCCAACCTTTTCAGACATCCCGTCAAAGTCGTCTCATCCTTTAACTCCAGACTGATATCAAGCATGAGATCATGAGCGGTGCTGACGCTTCCGCATCGTTCGCATTTGACATCACTCTGACTGGAGCCACAGAATGTTGAATGTGTTATGCAGTTGCATGAGATGTTCGTTGATCCTTTCGAAGTGGCGTGTATGAGGTTGATCACGGACAAGAACAATTCATGAGCGTCGTTCTGTGCGTATCCAGCTAAATCTGGGGCTTTACGCCAGGTCGTAGATAGAAACGTTACGGGTCCGTGAGGATCTCGGTCGTCAGAGTAGATCTAGGTAATATATTAGCCTCCTGAATTCGAATCGAAGGCATTGGAGTACTTCGCTAAAGAGCTTGTCCATTTCGCAACAGCAACAATCTTCGGTTTTGCAGAGATGTCGGTTATGTTTATCCGCAAGAAAGTAGTTGCGTATGAGAGGGTTGTGAGCTAGACACTGCAGCACCACGTTAAGGAAACACGTTTGGCCGAGGTTGAGCAGACCGCGTCGGGCTAAGGCTACAGGTAAAGACGTGGACGTCTCGATGAATATTAAATTACCTTGGCAAGGGAGAGGCGTTGCAGTTTGAAACGCGACTTGTTCCTCCTCAGAAGGTGACCAGGCTGCAAACAGTCCTCGTGGCTTTTTATACACTGACGAGAGGGTCAGAAGGAAGATAAAGGCCAAACAGCCGCATTACCAGTAAAGGGCGTTACTTGTTCTTCGAGTGCGGTAGTCGCAGCGATGAAAATTTCATCGAGCTTGGGATGATAGACGATATCATCGCACTGATCGCAATGGACCTGACCAGATTTTACATCGACGCCTAGAGGTCATGAAGGACTTCATCATTAATTAAAGAAGTCACATACAGAAGTCATGTTTCGTATCCGTGAGGTGATCAAGAATATGATTTGACCAACATCCCGTAAAGCTGCAGGTAAGACAGACGGCAGGACGCGTGGGAAGCGCGCGACATCCTGCTGCACCGCATGTTGGCAGGGATACCTACGGTACTACGGTCAAAAACACACCTCTTGACGGAGCAGAAAACCAACCTTTCTCCGTTTCGGATTGAGGCGAGCGATCCCGTAAAGGTGTACACCAGCAGCGGCTACCTTTCTATACCTTTTCATTTGAACGCCATCTGCGAGCAGGTCGTTTAGATGCGGACATGGGAACTGCCTTGGTGCTCCCTGGTCATCAGCCATTTGTAGTACGTCGGTCCTAGAGGTTTACACGTTCACGTGTTACAGTCCGGAAGCAAATAGATGAGGGTCGCAGTCAAGATATTGGTGAAGAACAGATTCTATCTAATATAAAGTAGATAGATGCAAGGAGAGCACCTGGCAGAGGAGGAGAACAAGGTGATGGAGCGGCGCGTCGGTAGTGGTAAGAAGGTGAAGAGTGTTTGGTCGTGTTTGGGCGTTACGCCATTCATTATTTCGATTCTGCTTCTTCCCGCTGCGGTCGACACCTACTATTGAACTGATTACCACAGTATTCGTTGCTGTTCACATTTCATGAGATCTCGCATCAGAGAATCACGTAGCTGCTACTTCATTAGATAGCCGCATGTGTGGACAATTGCCAGCGCCGACAAATGTTATCCTAACTAGCTGTCCCGGTGAGTGGTAGATGACTGTACTAAATCAAAATTTATAATAGATGCTCGAGTCTTCTATGTCACCGTGTTCTTTGGCTTGAATTGACCTATGCCACCGAAACCAGTGCATTCACTTCCTATGTAGCGCCTATCGATCGCGACAGAGTTTCTGTCGTGAGCGAGCGCAAAAGACCGAGCATACCTGCACCGGCTTATCGTGAGGATGACAATCTATAGATTTGTGGAACAACACCAGGCGAAGCTGCTCAAAGCCCGATACTTGCATTTGATTTGCAACATTTGGACATCATGATATAAGAACGATTTCTTTCAGGTATACGAGTCAATAGCATGCGTCTGAGACCGGGTAGGGTCCCGTACTGAGATGTAGTAGTAAGTACTTACGCCACATGCTAACGGCGCTTCGGTGTACACAAGTGCTGTTTCTTCGCATCAGTCACACATTCTCTGGACGCGCGTATCACAAAACTCACATTAAGCTTCTTCGCATGATCATCATTATGCACCTGCGTTCGACAACCATACCCATACCAACAATTCTTATCAATTCCCTGTTCACCAGCCGCCCGCAAATTTGCTAGCAGCCAAACATGCAAATGTTCAGAAATCAAGTCTTTCAGACACTCTGCACACAGCAAGTCGCCTACACTCGTCCACTTCGTCGTATATCCAGCCGTTCGTAGAGCGAACGACTCTTCTAGGATCTTTGCCAAGAAAACTCGCCGTTCTGGAGGGGGTATTTTATCACATCTAGCGAGGAGTTGCTCTCTGACGTGATCGTTGACGCGGAGTTTTCCAATGAGGAGTTCTGTAATTGTGTTAGAGCTGAAAGGCACGTCCGAGAGACCTTGGAGGTAGGTCCAATCTGTAGGGTATTGCGTTTCAATCATGTGACGAGACCACAAAATTTTGGAGAACAAACATACTCGATTTGTTCCAGAGATTGACACCCTTCGCTGCATGACAGAATTTACCTTGTATGATGGGGTGAGCAAGCGTCCATCAACAAGAAGATGCACATACAAACATCGTGTTCTTGAATCGTCTCCAGAATCGAATACCATAACGTATTGTCCAAATCCGTAGGCAGCGCAGGAGGTGTAACCATGCGCTCCTCCCAGATGGAATTCAACGCGTCGAAAAGGTAACCTTCATGAAACTCGACGTCGATGTCACACGCGTCCATACCCATGGCTTTTTCGACTGGGTCGATCATAGGCTGCAGCTGTCCCGTCTCGTAGGCTTCAATGACCTTAGTCGGTCCAATGGCTAAGGCGAGTTCCGGAAGACTTTCAACTACGCGGATCTTATAAGTAGACGACCGCATGAGTGGTAGCGCACGTACTATGAAGATTTCCAGCACTGCAATATGCAGTCCACTTCGCGATCTCAATGATGAAATTCGCGACGACGTAGATCTCCCTGAGGTCCTCAGAGGAAAATCCGACTAAGAAAGCTCGCTTAGCATTCAGATCCTGCGCCTTGTGTGCATCCCACTTTGACCCCAGACCAGAGAAATCCAGGGCATCGTCTTCCCGATCGTAGAGATTTACATGGAAGATTTTCGAGAAGAGCATGAGACGGAACGTGGCGCGACGGAAGCTATACGATTCCGTAACATTTAACTTGCTAGTTGTGGATGAGCGGTCTTTATACCTAGTAAGAACTTATGTTAAAATTCATGCCAAGTCTCGGAAAGCTTACCTGAAGCTGAACGCGTCTTCGAGTTTGACGGCACCTCCAGCGTACTCATCCAGCAGCTTCTGTTCTTTCCTTGTGAGGGAGGTCACATCAGCCTCCTTTTCCTCTCTAGGCTGAGAGTCTTCCTCTCCCTCCACGTCTGAGTCTTCTGTGACAGAGCCATCATCGCCTCCAGCTTTCACTTTGTATCGCACAAGCTGAACAGCTTGTGGAAGGGCAGGTCCAATGTAATTCCAGCTCACCCCTCTTAGGATGGTCTTGCAATGGTCGCTGAATACTCGATAGAGGCGCTTGGAAACGAGAGCTGTAGATCTGAGAGACACGAAATCAGCAGAGAGCTGTAGGATCCTCTGGAGTATGTCGTTGGAAAGAGAGTCCATGAGAGGAGATTGGAGGCGCGCTCTAGGAGAACTTTTGAGGCACCCACCAAGTCAGAGGGGCTTGAAGATAACCATCTGTCTCTCTTTCTGAGTCACCGTAAGAGGGTGATAACTGGCTCAGAGGTGAGACTCTCAAACTAAAACCCATGAAGAGAGGAGGCCTTGTCCTCTTGGTCTCTTGTAGCCAGCCGACGTATAAAGCCGCAACGAGTTCCGCGGCAACGGTGGCTGTACGATAAGATTGTGAACGGAGTAAAAAATTCTCGGTGATCGTTTTGTTGTCGTTTCACTCTTCGTTCCCGTCTCCACTGTACGTTTCCTCTAATCGTGCCTATCCGATCTAGATTCTGTTAATACACGTCGGTCAAGAGCGAAAAGCCTTTATGAAACGTTAGGGGCTAACACTGCCTGTAGTAGATTTCCTAAAAAAATAATGGCCATACCCCTCGTGGATACCGCGTCGCCCATCGTCGAATTCAATGAAAAGGCGCCGCTAGTCAGTCTCGTAGAGACTAGCAGCATCAACCCCGTCGTCGAAAGCGCTGAATTCGCCTACAATGTGTGTCTCGTGTGCTCCTTTAACCTTAAATCCGATTTCATCCCACGTCCGGCAGCGAACCAACCTAGTCCAGATCAGCTCTGATGGCGTTCAAAGGGCCGCCAAACATGTACGTGATGTAGCTGACGGGGATAGATCGACGTCTTACTATCGTTCTGTAGATCCATGGCATGCTTCTAGCGGAATCGTATACCCCCCGGACTTGGCGAACACATCCACTTCACCTCATCCCGACTGAACCTCACCATCCTGATGACCCCTGGAATAGATCAGTCCTCAACTGGGTTTTCTTGATATCCGCGTTGAATTTTAGTTTTTGGTCTGAACGGGAAGGATGCGATGATCGATATGGAGTTGAATGGCAGCGCTCTTGGACATCGCCGGAGCGTACGGTTCATACGGGGTATTGGAGTCTTGTGTCTGCTCTCAATAGAGGTTCGTTTTGTGTGGTTTTTTACTACGCCACGTGTACTCATGTGTCTTCTAGCGCTACAGGATGATGCTATTCCTATCACCGACCCTCAATTCTACGCTTCAGAGACGCTTTGTCCCGATTCTGTTATAGAAACAACTTTCCGTCCTGCCGCTCAGTGCGCTGAAGGCATTCCGCTTCTGAGGGAACGCATAGCGGTGATGCGTGAAGTGGGGGATGTTCTATGCAGGGTAAGCGTTTGAGTCAACGTTCGCAAATATATAATTCTCTGTCAGCACTTCAGTGGCTCTTTCCACGGTCTCCTCGAGGAGTTCCAACGTCGCCACAACGGCGATGGAACTGCGCTTGACCTCGTAGAGATGGTCATTGAGTATTTCCCTTCGTTTAGAGATGAACATGTAGTGGAGGGCAGAAAAGGTAACAACCTACGTTAACCCTTCCCTGGACCTTTCCTAATTTGAGCGCTGTTAGTTTGTATCTGGAAGCGCGCCCAAATTCTCGTCGCGGACACTTGGGCTGCCTTTTACCCCGCATCTCCTGACGATCCTCACCCTCTCTTCCCCGGCCCTCGTGGAGCGCAAATTCACCAGCTCACCATGTTTGCGGACTATCGCGTCCCTCAAATCCTACACCACCTGCAAATTCTGTCTTACCCGCCCTCTCTCGAGGATATGCTTCGAAAGGGTACGTACTTGCCCTCTGGTTGCATGGAGGAGCTTAGTCTGAGAGCTGCGAGCATCGTGGCTGTGGAACGCGTGCGCGATGCGATGATTGATATGAACTTGGAGGGAAGCCAGGGCGAACGGGTGAGCAGTGTGGTTATCGACTTTTTCCTGTGGGACTTGGCGAAGCGTGTTGAGCGAGGAGAAGAAAAGCTGGAAGGTATCGAAACCAATGCAGTCGTTCCTGCTCACCGAACGAGGAGTATCTGGTATTGAGATATCCCTTTGGACAACGTTTAGATAATACCGGTTTATAGTTTTAGAGACTACGATTACGATACATGGTTCTTGATAATTATTACTACTACCTGCCTAGCTTATTGATTCTGTTTTGGATCCTTCATTTAGGAGTGTACCTTTTCTTTGAGAGCGCATTCGCAACGAAACGTCGTGCTGTCGGCCGGACTCGAACCAGCCGCTCGATGCCAACTTGCTGTGAAGCGACTGGTGCCAAGTCTAGCTTTCGACCATCAGCATATAAAATTTTCTTGGAGGCGGCGTACAGGTTCATCGGCTTAGCTCCTCAAAAAGTACTTGTGACTCCAAAATGACTCGAGGACTAGGCGTCATGTGACCATATCTGATTGAACTTCCCGCCCTCCACGTCTCAGAATGCTTTGTCTTCGAAGCGCGCGGTCCATCCCCAAATCACCCGCAGCTCCAGCGTGGCTTGCTCTGTGTCCTTCTATCTCTTCACCGTGTCCTGGCTCCATCGCCACCCCATCCCGTGCGCCACGTCGCGCGTTTTCTATCATGGCGCATGTTCCTAGCGACGACCACTTATGTCGATATACTACAGGACACTGGCTGCGAGTCTTATACATATTGTCCATGGCGCATGTGTCTAACCCCTAATCCAATTCAGTGTCAACAATGAGCTTCGCCACGCAGAGCGCAGGCGTGACTTTGATGTGTCTGGGCTAGCTAGACTTGCAGCAGAGTCTATCAATCGGAGTCCTAACGATATTATCCGCCTGGAAAAACTAGCCGAGGGTGGGTTCAACCGGACCTTCCTCATCACCATGCACGATGGCTTCCGAATGGTGGCGCGCATACCATACCCGGTTACGACTCCGAAGTACTTCGCTGTAGCTAGTGAAGTGGCCACTCTAGCATTGCTCCGTTCCTCTGGCCTTCCTGTACCTGAAGTCTACGGGTACTCGCCCACGCCTGATAACGCAGCAAGGACGGAGTATATCTTCATGACGTTCGTTGAAGGCACCAACTTGGCCGCCATATGGTACGAATTAGAGGAAAAGGACATCATTTCTATTACATGTCAGATTGCTGAACTAGAGGCTAAGATGATGTCGATCCCTTTCCCGGCTGGCGGAAGCCTGTATTACCCTAAAGACTTGGCAAATGCCCCGCAGAGCGCATCAGGCATCACATTGGAGGATAAACGTTTTTGCGTAGGTCCCGATACACATCCAGATCTATGGTGTGGTAGGCGATCAGAACTCGACGTAAGTCGAGGACCTTGTAAACCGCATGCATTTCTGTTTATTGCGCTCTTCATCTGACCGATAGTCATAGACGGAAGTGCCGGAGCAGCACTCGAAAGTGGACCTCAAAAGGAACTTGCTTTTTTAGAGAAGTTCGGTCGGCCACTGTTGCCGTTCCAGCGCGCAAGGAGGTATGTTTATCAGTACCGAGAGCAGCTGCCGTCGCATCAAATCGAGTACTTGCGCCTCTTTCTCGCTATCGCGCGATCAGTGATCCCCAAAGACCCGACCCTCGTTCGTTTCTGCATGCGCCATCCCGACCTCCAGCCAAGCAACATCATCGTGTCCTGGTCGCCCGACTCTAACTCTTATGTCGTTGGCGGTCTGATCGACTGGCAACACACCTCAGTCATGCCCTTGTTTCTCCAAGCTGGCATACCCAACGAGTTGCATAACCACGATGATATTTTGTCGCAATTAATGGTGCCTCCTTCGCTACCGGACAACTTGGCCAACATGGACACCACCAAACAACGCATAGAGAGGGAACGCTACCGTCGCCGCCTCGTCCATTATCATTACGTTGATAACACAAGGAAGTACAACAAGCCTCATTCCGCGGCATTGAGGGACCCCGTAGACGTGCTCCGCCGCATGCTTTTCCACTACGCGCGTAGCCCGTGGCGGGGCGAATCTCTCGAATTGAAGCTTGCGCTGATACGAGCAATGGAGGCGTGGCAGACGCTTACTGGGGGGAGCTCGCCGTGTCCTATCGTGTTCGATCCTGACGATGTACGCGAGACGAGGGAGCAGGAGGCAGCAAAGGAAAAGTCGGACGAGCTTATAGCGAAATGCCGAGCCGTGATTGGCGTCGGGCCCGCGGACTGGGTGCCCGCCCAGCACTACAAGGCTGCTTTGGCAATGAGCCAGCAGTTGAGGGCGGATACATTGGCAGCTGCCTCAGAATCGCCGGAGGAATTGGCTGAAATTGAGGCGCATTGGCCTTTTGACGATATGAATGAGGATGGCTACATGTAATATCTCCACGTCATCGTTGTACTTAAGTATTAGTTCAGAATCTTGTGTATATGTTGTTCAATTGTAACTGGTCCTGAAGTCAGTCTGTTCTGCATTACAAGTGCATAAACAGATACCTACGTCATAACGTCTACTTCTGCTTTTGACCATCACCTGGGATCGATACCTTACAGTTTCGAGAGCCTCGTTAAGCAACATGTCGCGTCGGAGGCATGGTTCTACGATGGGCATAGCTGGGCCGTCTCGCAGTCGGCAACAAACTCTCGAGACGATGTTCAGACAGGGCTTTCAATATTCAAAGTATTCAAATCAGCACTCACCATTCAACTTACTAAATGCAAATCAGAAAACTTACTGCTCATACTTCTTGTGTGAATTCCATGACGTTTTCGGCTCAGGGAGCGCGGTATTTGGCCACAGGCGGTGATGGTGCGTCGCGTCTACCGGATCCAAGTCAAATGAATTCAACATCGAGACCAGACCTTGACGTTCACATATGGGACTTTCACCAAGAGAATCTAACGAGACCGCTATACACATGTACAGGACCCCGCGTTAGTCAGTCTGTCAGTGTCTTTTTGCCCAATAGCTGATTATTATGCTCACAGCGCAACATATTTACTCTTGCATTTTCCGCGACCAACAAATACCTCTTGGCGTTCGTTGATCCTTTCTTTATCGACATTGCTTAACCTTCCAGGCAGCGGCGGAACTGACAACACGATCCATAAATTTGACATTACATGTCTCAACTCGCCGCCAGATATGGCAGCTGGCGGACGGCCAGCGGATAGTTTGCGCAATGCAGTGAGTACAACGTCATGGTTGTAGCTTTACAATCTAAGTCGTCGTCGACAAGGACATTGTACGGAGCGTGTCGTGTCATCCTACCCAAGACGAAGTGTTCCTTAGCGCGACGTATGCCTAAACTCAATCGCAATGCCGCATCAGTCTAAGATGATTGCAGTGACGACGGTCGTATTGTAGTACACGACCAACGATCATGGAAAACTCTTCCTCGCGCCCAAGACACTATTGCGCTTGATTGCGAAGTCACAGATGTGAAATGGCACCCTACGCTGGAGCATCTCTTTGCAACATCCGAATCAAATGGTACCGTATGTCTACGAGATACTCGGATGGCGTTTGGTCCGTCATCCAGGAGGACGCGTGAAGGCGTCGTTCAAACAGTAAACCGAATTTACTGCCTCTTCGACGATCTGCGTGAATTTACGTGTTTAGTATAGCACCAGGATCTCCAAAGGCTCATTAAGCTATCTCAGCAACCCCGAACCTAGTAGTCTTACCTTTGATCGTGATGGTAAGCCAGAGCGCAGTCCGACTCGACATAGTTTACTAAACGGATAACAGGCAAGAAGTTGGTTGTGACTATGCTTGTACGCCTATCGCTCAACTCCTTATTGTGCAGAAGGAAATAACTTCTCCATCAGAACCACAATCCGACGGTCTATTCTTTGAAGGATCCGAATCCCTTAGCCGTTTGCAGGGCGGCTAATTTGCCCAACGGAATACCAGTTCCAGAGGGTCAGCGCACATATTCCAATTCATGTACTATGAAAGTAAGCGCACATCTATATGGTGTTGCTGTTGGTAATCCTAAGTCCTAGCACGGTTCTATCGGGGCACTGGGGCTTGATTCGGATGACTTTTACTGCGCAGGCTCTGACGATTTCTGTGCTTATATATGGAAGATACCACCGCTCTCCGAATTGTCAGAACAAAGGAAAGTTATCCCTTCGGACGAATGGTGTGTACACCCGGAATATGCGAATGAAATTGGTGCGCTTTTCAATGGACATCGATGCTCTCAATACTTAACCTCTGTAGGATACACGGAGGGATTACTCACAGATCGATACCTACCTGTGTCACTCGATACACCGCTGGATCGGCTGACAGGTTAGTCCACCGGTACTCTTCCTTTCTTGACAGTCCAAAACTGACTCTACTATCCAGGCCACAAATCTATCATCAACACGACCTTGGTGCATCCCTCCTTTCCATTCATACTCGCATGTGGCATCGAACAGCACATCTTCTTACACGCTTCCTCTCCGCACTTGCCCTTCTCCGAGCCGCTCGAGCAGACGCCCAAGGAAGTGCGGCGCATCGGGACTACGAGATATGATCCGTATAGTTTCAGCTCGACACCGAGGGATAGTGATGATGAGGCTATAGCGCTTTTTGACCAGTACGTCCTTTCCCGGTTTCATAGATGGGACGGACGTTGATGTTTGTGCACAGCATTATCACGCAGGAGGGCGAAGCTGACCCATTTCTGGTTCGAAAATATATACCGGATACGGAGGAGATTGGGCCCGAGGAAGATTCGGATGACGATTTGGACGAGGACGAGGATGAGGATGAGGATAATGATGATGAAGGAGGAGCGGGTGTATGTTGAAGAGGGAATTGCATTGATGTTGTTGATAACCCGAGCTAAATGTACATTTATTTATCTGCCGCAGAGTCATAGGTGACCGACATCGTCCTTGACGGGCCCAGTCTTTCCTCGCCTGCGTTTTGTGTCGATCGTAAACTCTTGGTCGCCTCTCTGAGCACTACCTTCTCGTTCAAAAACGCCATACAACTTTACTGACTTATTGCAGCCTTTGTGTATGGCACTTGATACTAGACACTAATCATACACGGCGAACTCTCAACGGCATACAATCCTTTGGCCCTACAAAGAATGGATCAGCTAAGCACAACGACTATAGTCAAACGCACGCATCGAAGCCGCAGAAACCGGATAGCAACCTG
>JADNYV010000841.1:0-14559 GCA_015501055.1 Mucidula mucida
CTAACGTGTCTACATACCTCATCCTTGACGGTAGCCCGGCCAGTCTTCGACCGTCAAAAAAGCGCGTGCAGATTGCCCTCTCCCTGCTCACTTTTGCCGCTGTTGTATTCAGAGCAGAGGTAGCTCTCTATTTGGGACCGCTCGCCCTACAAGCCTTGTTTCTGCGTTGGATCACCTTTATCGGCCTTCTCAAGGTTGGCCTCGTGTCGGGACTCTTGTCCGTCACGTTGACTGCGGCTGTCGATTCATACTTCTGGCATCAGCTTGTTTGGCCAGAGTTTTCGGGGATATACTTTAACGTCATTCTGGGCAAGAGCTCGGAATGGGGCGTAGACCCTCCATTCGTATATTTTACGCGTCATCTTCCAAGAATGGCGATGTCGTGTGCTGGCTTGCTTGTCGTCAGCCTTCGGGACTGGAGATTGCGCCGTCTTCTCCTCCCTCCGTTATGCTTTATGGGCATCATCAGTGCTCTGGGTCACAAGGAGTGGCGGTTTATTGTGTACGTGGTGCCGATGGTCAATGTCGCTGCTGCTGTGAGCGCCAAATGGATGTGAGTATCTCTCTGTCGTTCGTGCTTTGTCTGATCAAGTATAGGGCGGGTTTAGCTAAGAATCGACTGGCGGGGAGAATCTTGTACGCCGGAACATTCGGATTAGTCCTTCTCCAAGGTGTTATGACCTATTCTCACACTACAGCTTCAATTGCCAATTACCCAGGTGGCGAGGCGCTGAAGTTATTCAACGACAAGTACGCCGGAAGTAAAGGTAACGGCAGTTTCTTTTTGTCTTGGTGTGGTCTCTAATCTTCATCGTTAGTTCCACCGCATGTACACATATCGAATCTGGCCGCCCAGACTGGGGCGTCGCTTTTCCTTCAGGAACACGACGAGTGGATCTACAACAAGACGGAGAATATCAGTCTGGCAGAACTATTTGCATCGCGGACGTTTACGCATCTCATCGCGGAACCTGTCAACAGGGTGCCCAAGTCGTGGATGGTGGCAGACACGATCGAGGCATTCGATGGGTGGCAATTTGGGAGGCACGGTGTCACAGACTTGACTCGGCTCTGGGACGTTGTGCGGATGTCGAAAAGTACGCAGTTGCTGATTTTAGAACGTACATAATCTTGAGTTCCGTGGACCATAGAGCGAAGTGTTTCTAGGCTCAAGAGTAACCTCTCCGTCTGTCGGAAAGGTAGTCGGTGTCTGATATTCATCTCGATGCCTCGTCAAACAAGATATCGCAACCGAACGATTCTCTTCATATCGAAATGGCCGAGATACTTTTGGCCTATGTACGGAGTTCGCTCGATAGGACATGACGTTTGTGGCATGTTACAATTAGGCATAGGCTCTATTCACCTCTACATCGTAAATATTGGGTCATGCACAAAATGGATGAGGGAGTGAAGTCAAAGAACACCGAGAATGTGTGCTGGTCCCTGGAGGTCTATAAAGACAATAGGGTATGTTAAAGTCAAAGTGTCGCAGCTGCTACAGTGCTGCGACAGGTAGTCGATACAGTAGTTGCCACAGTTCTCGGTGCAGGGCACTGGCAGCCCGGCATTTTAGAGTCGGACGCGAGTATAGAATAAAAAAAGTACTCACGAATAAACTCATACTCATCATGCAAGCCAAGAGTATACTCGCACGTGAGTAGAGTAGAGTCTAGAGTCTATGGTGAGTCTAGAGTTTCAGTTTGGGGCCACGAATACTCGATAGACTCATACTCATAAATATTCGTGAATACTCATGAGTATTCTTATATTCGTGAGTATTCGTGAGTATTCAGCTCCTAATATATATTTTTTGAACAAAATGAACCCCGTGAGCATTGAACCCACGGAGCTCAGCCATTTCTGTGCATCAGCACAACAACGAGTATAACCACTGCGCCAAAAGGGCATATTCATTATACAATTTCAGTCCAGATCACAATAATTAGGTAAAATGCCATTAGCAAAAAAAAGGACAAAGGCCATGAAGGCCATACAAAATGTTGTGCTACAAACAAACCTGATGCGAGTACTGTTGCGAAGCGACGCATACGACGCATCAGGTGAAGAGTATGATACATCTAATATACAAAAAAACTACAAAATCGTCCACAAAAACGAATACTCTACAGTCCGTGAGGAAGAAGGGGTGCGCGCCCGAAAACTGTAACGTAACAGTCCACATAGTACTCAGCTAATCCGTACTCAACAGTCCGCATTTCCCGTTCTGACATCAGAGAGCCACAGATCAACTTGTGAGCGGCCTGTGAAGTTCCCGCCGGCATTGGTGGAACACGACACCAGCGTCGCATCACCCGGTACAAAGCAGCCAGGACAGACGCGCGTCCCGTAAACGTTGCTGCCGCCAGCCCCATCCAACCCCAGTCAATGCTCTCCGGGACGACTCGGCCGTTGAAAAGTGCACCGAGAATCTGCATCTGGCGGTCACCGAAAGACGAGGCATCCAAATTGTCGTAAGGCACTGCTTGCCCAAGCTCCGTGTCAGGTTGCGGATCGTTGAAGCCCACGGGCTTGAGGTCGTAGCAAAGGCGGTCGAGCGCGAGGAACTCGTAGCGGAAATTGGTCTCGAATAACTCCCAAAGAGGGGAAGGGCAAGGCTGTTGCACAGTCGGAGGAGATGGACTTTTCTGATTTCCGCGATGGTATGGATCCTGTCTCAGAGTTTGACACGGGTCATGATGGTGATGTTGAGATTGACGATGATGACGATGATCTCTATGAAACGATTGAGCAGGTAGTTTTGGTTCGACGGCGCAAGCCTGCTTCTTCACCTCAGGATACTACTGATATGGATGCTACTGATATGGATATAACTTGATACACTTACGACCTACTTACTTTAATCTTCACTGTCTTTATGTTTGAATTTGCTTGCTGATACGTGAGTATACTCGAGTATACTCGGATCGTACTCGAGTACTCGAATACTCGAGACTCATGAAGTACTCTCGAGTAGAGTAGATATTCGAGTAGAGTCTCGAGTGAAGACTCGAGATTTCACTGAGATTGAAATAATTCCTGATAGTACTTCAATTTCGCCTTCATGACTACGTATTAGTCTGAATCCATCGGCAGGTATTGCAAGAAGCATAAGTACGAGGCTCGGAGGATCTTCTGAAGGTAACAAGTGCAGAAATTTCCTAAGAATTCCTAGTATTCACAATCCCGACATAAAGCCGCGATGCCGAAGCGTACATAAGTGGTACTCACAACTTTCTGTCGCAGCGCTGTAGCAGCTGCGACACTTTAACTTTGACATACCCTAATGTTGAGGAGTTAACTGATGGGGAGACCCATCATCACTGCAGCAGTGAACTGAAAAGTCATCCGATCATCCACTGGTTCCACAATTTCTAGATAGTAGATACTCACATTGAATTGGATAAGCTGAAGCCTTGTTTAATCTAACTGCTGAACTACAGGGTTTGCAGTCCATTAATCTGAGGTTATGCATATACACCGCTACAAAATGCACACCAGATATTACTTTTGCCCAACAATTTCCACCTTGGTCTTTCGTCCACCAAATATTCCTGTGCCTACCCTGACAATATCGCTGCCAGCCTTGAGCGCAGCCTCAAAATCGCTCGACATGCCCATGCTCAGCAGCAGTCTGCCATCTAATCCCCATCGGGCGTCGCCAAGCTCAGCTTTACAAAACGCCTCGAGCATATCCCGTGTTTCCTTGAGTCGTTCGAAATCGGCATTTTCATCTCCGGCGGTCAAGGACTGCTCGAGGGCACCGATGGTCATCAGGCCCTGCAGATGCAGGCGAGGGCACTCCGCGACGATGAACTTTGCGAGGTCCGTGAGCTCGCCGGATGGGGATGCGAGGCCTAATTTGTGTTCACTTGGATGAGGCCGTGTCGGGGTGCTGTATAGATATTCCGTATAAACTAGAAATGCACCAAATAAGGAAAAGGGGGTCGCTGCCGTGGCTCGGCTGGCATTTAAACTTTGCAAATACCCACGTCTTTTTTGTGAAACCATGACAAGTCCAAACTGCATTTTTTGAGATTTTGACAATAGTCTCCCCTCCCGAAGGTACCATGAAACCAATTAAATAGGTGGGGGTATCTACATCGTACTCCGAAGGTGCGTAACTCGGTATCTACAGTGTGGCGCACAAAAAAAAGAAATCGGTGCCGGTCCCAACTGTGCGGTTGCTGGGGTCGCGACATTCAGTTAAGCACGCTCAGACCGCCAGGAGGCCGCACAGTCCGCAAGGGCGGTCGTCACCGTGGAACCGGACAAGAGGTTAGCAAGCGAGGATGGGCACTTGGCTTGCGTCCGAGCCCTCTTTATATTCCCTGGGGGTGGCTGTGCTGTCAGTTCGTTTGTTGATTGGTCTGACGACACAGGCGCTTGTTAGACTTTGTCACCCGCCGAGTCGTGTTCTCAGTTACTCCCCAATGTCTGTCCCCTTTCCCGGACTCAACAGCCTTGATTCATCGCTTCAAATTGATGTAGACAAGTCCATGTTTCCCAGCAGAGGACCTCCCGTAGTCGACAACCAACTGTGGCACGATACGGCATCACTCACACACGTTGGATACGAGGGCCGAAGAGTTTGGACAACTCTTCGGCTCGCGTATCCAACCAACTGCTGAGTGTTGAACATCGCTGTCCCGTACTTACTGTTGAACTCGCCCTGAGAATCCCATTCGAACGAATCCAATAACAGCCGGAAAACATAAGCAGAAGACGCAGACTTGTGAGGCCCAGACAGAAAGCTTGAAGTTTCGTTGAGATCGGCTTGTTATCGCTCTGACCACATCCATCATGTCGCTCCGAACCACGCACTCAAAGGCGCTTCAGTATTCGCCTTCTTGATTCGCATTGGCGTTGAAGTCAGTGAAAACTTGCGTTGTGTAGCCGCTTGATTCCAACCATTTTCGTAGCAGGCTTCGTAACGGTGAGCTTAACCTTTCTTATGGATGTCGCACCTCAGAATCGAATTCAGCGCTCCACGACGTGCCTCCAGACGCGGTGCCCCCATCCTGGGAGACAAGGCGGCGTGGGCTTGAGGTTTGTGCGTCTCCAAGGCTCTTGCTGTATCCGGCTAACCAATTTCCTTGAAGGCCTCCGAATGCGCCTCCACCGAGTCGACTTCAATGAAAATGGATTCCTCAACTTTGAGCAGCAGGACGTCGCTCGCCGTGGGGCACAAAGGTGCAGCAAATTTGCCTTCTATCTCGGTTGTAAATCTGACCGTTATTGCATTAGTACTTGGATTCCTGGGTGCGACTACTTGAGTTACGCCAATATTAAGGTCTGCCTATATTGGTCTGACTCGTATCAGGTCAGTGAACGGTCTCATTTGTGACTCGAGCAGCCTATATTCGAGGTCAACGGCAAAGCCGCCTCGCACATACTTATACTACGAACAGGTCAAATCGAGAAAAACGCAAACTTGTGCTTCGGGCATCAAGACGTCGCTCGCCGCGGGGCAAAAATGTTGGTGACTTTAGCCTTGGTCTTCGATTTGTCCTGACAGTCCTCTAGGTCAGGTCCAACTCTCATTCGTCTTTGAAACGGTGAGATTACCTTTCTGCGTGAGGCCGAACCTCACAACTCTTCCAGAACCGAGTTCTTTTCAGCAACGATTAAAGAGCAAATCGGGAGAGTCCATGGTTGGTAGTGAATCTCATAACGCGCGGCAGAGTCCTGCGAAAGGTACGCCTGAATTCGTCGACGGGAGCCCCGCTGAATTCCGGTTAGAATGTCAACTCGAACCACTGCCAAGTTCAAACGACGGCCCCCATTTGGGCATGGTGAAGATCTGGATCTGGTGGAATTGATTTTAACTCCGTCGCGTTCGGTTTAATGGAATCAACAAAGGTACGTCACCTTGTGATTCGGATGATTCGAAAGTTGAACATCCAGACAAGGAAATAATCCTCGACGACGTCGACCCCAGGTTAACCAAGTCTTCGGAGTCAAGTCGTCGCGCTCCTCATCCCAATACTTGTGGCCGTGTTGTGTCCGACGTCGTTGTCGCCTCTATGCCGGTTCGAATTTTTCTCTCCCTCCTCACCAGCAATCGAGCGAGTAGATGCCCAGCGTGGTACGCATGTTACTTCTTACCCGACTTCGCCGCTGAACCCACCGCAGATCGCAACACACTGAAACCCAACGCCACACTTATGGCAAATCGAACGACTTGGCCCCATTCGGACACTGATGGCGATTCGGATCTGAGAAATCTCAACGTTAACTCCGCGGGTTGGTTTCCACGCTTCGAATTGAAGTACGTTACCTTTATCGTCATGTTCAGAAAGTTCAACATTCCGTCTAGCCGACCTGCCGCAGTCTTCAGCAGGCATCGACGACGACAACGATGTCATCTTCAACGCCGACGCCTACCTCACGACATGAGAAGAGTGCTTGAACGCGATCAAAGATCTGACTGAAGTCCCTGCATGAGCCGGCGTCTCACGAAATGTTGAGAGAGGTACGTACGCCGCCACGTCTTGCATGCCATTCTTCCATGACGAGATCCATATAGGGTTCACTGCTGCTCAACTACCTCGCGATGCGCCCGTTCGACTTGGTCACTTTTCCTCCTTCGAGGTATGCTGGCCCCGACTTCAGCAAAATCTGGGTACTCACGATCCACCACGAGAAGAACGAGTACATCCGACAGTATCGCTTCTTCCTCCGGTGGTTCAACGGACCTAGATGAAAACTCAATGACGCCACTATGAGGTGACATACCTTCTGCTGTGTCGATCTGCGGTTCCTGACCGAACCATAGACTTGATATATTCCATCAATGTCGTACTAAGAGTGGTATTGACCGCGGGATGTCAAGATCAAGGACGATGTGATGATACAGGTAGGAGAAGCGCTTCGAGGGAGGCTATTCAAGATTAGCAATAGCGCAATCAGCGTGTCGGGTTGATCTTAATGTACGAACCTGTCCTGGATCCTGATCTTCTTCGTTCCTAACAGTAGATTTAGACAACATACGAAATACTGAGCTCTTCGGGTGCCGTTAGAGACACGAGAACGGGGCGCTTCACGCGCTCGGGTCAGGCGAGTTGAAAGTTTCACGCCTTAAGCGCGCTTGCGGGGAGACAGTAAATAGTCAATTCCAGGGCCACGTAGATACAGAACGTGTATAGAGACTGTTCGAATGGGAAACTGCTTTAAACATGAGATGGAACTTCAACCAAGAACTCACGCGTTTTACTACGTTGACGGGGGCGTTACCATAGCCGCGCACGTCTACAGCATCGATGATGCCTCCATCGAGCCTTAGAGGACTCTACAAAAGTACGGAATCCCTTCCTGTAACGGCAGAGGCTCACGTCAATAAAGGTTACGTGCCACGAAGGATCCGCACTCACCATTACACGAGGTTCACTGATTACAGAAGTAACCAGACCTCAGAATCGTCGACATGCGAGTTATTGAAACTATGATTCATGAAGAACCGAGCAACGTTCCGTATGGTTTGAGTAAAACCTTACCATGAAATTCAAACTGCTTCCGGGGTGTGCACGCGTATTGACCGTGCCATAACTACTCCGCTGTATCCGCGGTCGGCGTTGAGTGTGTTGAAGACGTTGGCGTTGGCACGGCGCGGAATTGTATGTCAAAGGTTGTGGTGAGAAGTCAAGAGCCGAATCAGGCAAGACCGAGTGATCGGCCTGACTTGAACTTGAACTACGACGATGCTGAGCCTCTTTCATGAAATCGATGTATCCAACCTCTCTTTCTACCTGTGACCTCATAAAAACCCTCGGAATCCGCTCTGTCGATAACGTTATCAATATCCCGAAGGACCCCAGGCTTGAAATCGCGTCAAAACGCGTCTAATTCGCCTTGGTCGTCTTCCGCTCCCGCTAACGACGACTACTGTTATCTATGACGAGTTCTGGGTGTACCTCTCGAACTCAATCTTATCGCGTCGGGACCGGCATCCTGGGAAACGGAGGGTGAGGTGACGCAAGCCACTTGCACCTCACCTCCATCCCCCAATCCTGGACCCTCGTGTCCTCGGGCTTCCCTCGGCAGCGCTTAACTAGCGCAGGTACACACTGCTCTTGGGCTTCTTTTTACGGGACATGTCCTGAAGATGACACGCATGCCACCATTCTGCACGCGGATTCGTTCAACAAGTCCTCGATAGGGTTTGAATTCAATGCGGTGCGTGTCCATTTTGGTCTCGCTTGCGCTGACGCTTCTGTTAGGCTCTTATGTTCATGTCTTGGATCCGCACCCCGCGCGGCTATAAGATTTCGACACTTTCAGAATCGAGGGTGGTTGGAATTCAGAGTTTCGAGTTGCATTTGGGCGTTTACGTGGCGGCGTTGGGATGGAGACGATAATTATCTCGCGCTCAATGAGACCTTTGGAATGGCGGCGCTTTGGGACGATATGAGATCTCGATTGGACTTGCGATCCTTTCAGTAGAGGTACGTTCGAATTCTCACTCTCGCCCCACGCTCGCTCACAGCCCTCGAAGGCCTATTGATATTACAACCCGTCATGCTTCCGGACCTCTTCGCTTCCTCTTCCTTCCAATTCACTAACATTCTTAAAACCCAACTTACGTGTGGCGTCGATTTTTGCATTCCTCGAATTCAGGTTCCAAACTTAAACGGACAGCATGGTTACAGTAACGTCACTACCCTCGAAATCAGCGCTCCTCGGATGTCGGCAGATCTGGATCTCGTTCGGACAATTTGGGATATAATCCAACGCGGACGTGGGATCACCCAGTTCTTTCTTGCCTTCCCCCCACCTTGACCTCGGGGCTCTCTGCCACTACTACCCCGCTGTCCTCTACGGCGGGCTTACGCTCATCGTCGCCGTCGGCTCGGACAAGATGGCGAGTTCATCATGTTCACCACGGTCAGTTGCTTCTGACCGTCATGTTGAACAGTTCACTCACCGATGATCAGAGAACTCTACTCGATGCTGTGCATCGCTACGACGCCTGCTGTCTTCGAGTCCTGGACCTCGGACTGGACTTGTCCTCCATCGACGATTTGGACGTGACCGCCGTCGGCGGCCTTGGCGCACTGGGCGGCGCGCTCCCGGTGGATCTCTTCAGGTCACGTTACGTTGGCTTTCCTGGTTCGATTTGATGATTGCCCACCTTGTTCGCAGACCGTTCAAGAGACCCGCCTTCGACCTGACCATAGTCTCTCTTCATCGTCGTCCATCCTCATACCCTTACTGGTAAGTCTTCTTGTTCTCGTGTCCTTTGTCATCGTCGTTGATTGAATCTACGCTTTGACGTTTCAGCTCTCTGTTCAAGGCATCCGAGGTATGCCATTCATGTTTGGCTTTTTTCTTGAGGTGGTCATTGCCTTTCAGTTCTCCGGCCTTCCCTTCTTAGCTTCGCCTTCTGGTAAGTCTCTTTGTTATTGTGTCCATCGTCGTGATTGGCTAATCCTTTAACAGTTCACTTCTCTGTCCAAAGTGCCGACTACATTCGAGGTCTGTCATTCATGTTCGTCTCTATCCTTGTGGTACTCATCATTGCCTTCAATAGGTATATTCTCGCCGTCGCCATCACGAACATTGTCGACATCATCAAGATCTATCGCGGTCAATGGTACATTCTTTCTCGTCGCTCTCTTGAATCCTGTCCTCATCGTCTTTGTAGTCTTTACCATCTGACATCGTGTTCAAGATGTTGTCTTATTGTTGTCGCCGTGACCATTTCCTCCAGAGTCGTTGCCTTGTTCATCATCGAACCTCTCGTTGTACCATCCGGTTAGTTGATCCTCTTCGCGGTCTTGAGCGTTGTACTCATTGACTGCATAGCCTTGTCCTAGACCGACGCTTATCGTTCTCAATGTCGTCCCCTTTGGACATTGCTAGTATGTTTTCTTGTTCGCTGTCGTTGGAACCTCGACTCACATTCGAAACAGTTCTGTTGTCGGTCCACTCTCAACCCAGTGTATCGTCGCTGTTCAGCATCGTCCTTTGCCGCCGTCTATCTCTTGTCAACGCTAACATGGTAAGTTTACCTCTCTCCTCGTGTTCTGAACACTTACTTATCCACCTCGATAGTCTTCTCGCGCTTCCTTTCACGGCGACTGCACGCAACATTTCTGGGCTTCGCGTCGTCGTCGTCTTTAGATTCGCCGGCGCTGAGGTATGCTCTCTTTTTTACGGTGCTTTGTCTTTCTGACGTGCCACTTGAATTGTAGAGTGGTCGACCGCTTGATGTTCTGGAGGTAAGCTCTTTACTGCTTTGAATCTTTCCTTCTTCAGAGGCTCGTGTGTCTCGCTCTGCGCTGATATGGTACGCTTAGCCGATTGGGTGTGACAGTTGTGTGTCCCCGACCGCGAATAAGAATTTTCGGTATGTCTCTGACTTGATGCGGATATGACCTTTCACAGTTTATCTCGACAATCTGAACAAGGCAGACTGGACCTTGCCGACTCGAAAGTAAGTCGATTACGGTCTCCCTGGTGACATGGACTGACAGAACGCGCACGGAAGGATGAGCAGCACAGAATGGAAATAGCAAAATTTGTGTATTTTGACGGTATGTAGATTTGACTGTAGTACGGGGCACAAATACTAACAGATTGTGTATAGGATGTGTAGTGTAGTGTAGCGTAGAGCGAGTCCGAATGAATGTAGATCCAGTAGTACTTTGGGCGGGTAGAGTAAGGGCATGGCGGTGCGGCAGACTCGATGATTGGATTAGTCGTCGTTGCTGGCGGCGACGATGTCCTTGGATGTTGGATGGAAGATGGTAGATGAGGCATCCGCGTTGCGATTGGGCGGGTCACCCCCGGGAAGGCGAAGACGTGTGGTGCGCGTCCACGGAGATGGTGTTGAGCTCGTCGCATGGATCCGAGCGAGAGATGGCCTAGGCCGGAGTGAGCGCCTGCGGTCGTCGACGTCGAGCTTGTCGATGTATCCAAGGCAAGAGATGGGCCAGGACGGATTGTCGTCGACGTTGAGCTCGTCGTGGGCGTAGATAGTCCATCGGAGACTGGATGGCTGGATCGTTGGGGACGTCGAGGGAGACGGCATCACAGACTGCTCGGAGCACTCGTGTGAGAGGCAAGGCGTGCGTCAAAGAAGCTGGTCGGTGGTGGTCGAAAGGCAAGAGTAGGCCGTGATCCCGATCAGCACCACCGACCTGCATGCAACTCGTGTCGCCGCCCTCGTCGACGTTCCCGACGCCATGAACGCCGTGCTCGACGCGCTCATGCTTGGCACGAGCTGGGCGCATGTCCTCCTCGCGCCGTACACAAAAGTTGAGGAAAGCTTCAACCTGCATGCGACGCATGACGTGCTCGTGTACGGGATCAAACCCGCCGCCCTAGCCAACGTGCGCTCTCGCTTTCATGCTGACGTCAACGCGACTACGATCACTTTATCTTCCCTGGTGCCGTTCCGCGGACATTTATTGGTAGTATCATCCTTGCATGGCTTTCAACGCCAGTTATTTGGCTGGCAAAGGCACAAGGACTGGCGAATTCAAAATATGAACTCCAGATTATTGGTGAGGATTAGAGATGGACACGAGTCCATACTCGAGTATATTCGGACTCATCGTATGAGTAACTCTTACCTCAAACCCAATACTCAAGACTCGAGTCTTCACTCGAGACTCTACTCGAATATCTACTCTACTCGAGAGTACTTCATGAGTCTCGAGTATTCGAGTACTCGAGTACGATCCGAGTATACTCGAGTATACTCACGTATCAGCAAGCAAATTCAAACATAAAGACAGTGAAGATTAAAGTAAGTAGGTCGTAAGTGTATCAAGTTATATCCATATCAGTAGCATCCATATCAGTAGTATCCTGAGGTGAAGAAGCAGGCTTGCGCCGTCGAACCAAAACTACCTGCTCAATCGTTTCATAGAGATCATCGTCATCATCGTCAATCTCAACATCACCATCATGACCCGTGTCAAACTCTGAGACAGGATCCATACCATCGCGGAAATCAGAAAAGTCCATCTCCTCCGACTGTGCAACAGCCTTGCCCTTCCCCTTCCTCTTGGTCCACAAGTTCTCCTCAACATCATCCCCATCCTCGTCAACCACCTCATCCTCGTCAACCACCTCGTCCTCCTCGACAACCTCATCCTCCTCGACAACCTCCTCGACAACCTCCACCTCTGAATCGGAAACATCCATCGGTGCAGCATCCTCCGAGGAATCGTCACCTCCGTCTGCGTCTGCATCCGAATCCGTCCAGTCGGTCGAGAGGTCCTCATTCAAATCCTTCTTCCGTAACTTCCGATTGTGCAAGAACTTCGCAATCTTCTGCTCGGGGACAAGATCCTCAATGGCAAGCCACTGTCCAAGTATCGTGGTCTCTCGAATTGAGTCCGCAGCGAGATTGTGTCGTCGTTTGGAGACGACAAGACCACTGTGCGAGAAGAGTCGTTCGACATCAGTACTAGTGGCGGGACAGCTCAAGAAGTCGAGAGCCATCCGGGCAAGGGCTTGTTGTGGGGTGATAAACTCCGCATTGTGCGGTGCGGACTTCGAAACCCAGTAATCGATTCCATCGTCATCCGTGGCGTCCGCTGAAAT
This sequence comes from Mucidula mucida, assembly GCA_015501055.1. Taxonomy (NCBI): domain Eukaryota; kingdom Fungi; phylum Basidiomycota; class Agaricomycetes; order Agaricales; family Physalacriaceae; genus Mucidula; species Mucidula mucida. The sequence goes on from JADNYV010000841.1 coordinate 12,556, forward strand.
AAAAGCATCGAATGGATCTGTCTGAGACACGGCTGGGAAGGAATGAACTGCAGCATAGATATCGTAGGCGTCGTCGTCCGAATCAACCTCGGGCGGAGGTGGGACTGCCTTGATGAGTGGCTTGTAATCCTCTTGCCAGACTTTGCGAGCGGCGCTGACAGCGGTATCGATCCACGCCTGCTCCCACTTCTGATTCGTGAAGTAGTGCCCGCGATGCTTCGGGTGTAGCACTAAACCAAAAATTAACAAGCGGTTGAACCAAAAGAGAGAAAACTCACGCATCGCAGTCTTCCACATCACGGAATCATCCGTTTTGGAGTAATACTTGTCCAGAACGATGAGGCCGCGCTGGACAGCCTTGCGGACCACGACGGGGATGTCCGTTCGAAGCAGCTGCTTCTCGAGACCCTTGGTGAGCAGGTCGAACACGGGAATGACTTCGTGCAGCGTGGAGTACTTGCTCGACGAGAGAAGCACTGTCGCACGTTGGAGACGCTGCAAATGTCATGAGACAATAAAAACCGAACACAATAAAGAACATACCTTGAAAGTGGGGAGCAACGACTCCAAAATGTGCCACTCCGACTCCACCAGGAAGAACCGCTTCATACGCAAAGTGGGGCGTCGAGAGTCGTTCCATTCTGGAGCAGAGCAGAGGGTGTTGAGTGGTTTCTTGAGGAGTATCGCACGATTGATGACGTTGTGCATGGTGTTCCAGCGGGTGGCCACACGCTTCACCATTTTGCGAGCGGTGAGTCCCCGTTTCTTGCAGAGGGCGCCGAGAGCCTTCTGCATCGGACTCTTGCGGGAACACCGATGGCCAATCTTGATAATCTAGGAATGGATTAGACAAGATTCAAAAACAGAACGCAAGATGTCGCACCTTTTGCACCGCGGAACGACCAAGCTTGACTTCCTCGATAGTGGGTTCAACGACCGCAGCACGCGAGGTCTGCGCCCAAAGAGCCTCGAGTTCGTCTTGCATTTTCTGATGAATATAAGAATACTCATGAGTATTCACGAATATTTATGAGTATGAGTCTATCGAGTATTCGTGGCCCCAAACTGAAACTCTAGACTCACCATAGACTCTAGACTCTACTCTACTCACGTGCGAGTATACTCTTGGCTTGCATGATGAGTATGAGTTTATTCGTGAGTACTTTTTTTATTCTATACTCGCGTCCGACTCTAGTGAGGATTCTCATCCTTTATCCTATATTGTGACTATAATTGGTTTATAGTACGCCTAGTTCTCGCGACTGTCAACGCGCTCGGTCTATGCCTCATTCATCGAGCCGTATCTCGTCGCTTTGGACGGCTAGCGGCTCTATATTTCATCCTCTTCACGCTCAGCCAATTCCACCTCCCGTTCTGGATGGGCAGAACAATTCCCAACATGTTTGCATTATTTCCGGGTATGCTCTCTTACGTGCATGGTCTCAGCGCGTCGTTGATAAGAGTCCTAGCTAACGTGTCTACATACCTCATCCTTGACGGTAGCCCGGCCAGTCTTCGACCGTCAAAAAAGCGCGTGCAGATTGCCCTCTCCCTGCTCACTTTTGCCGCTGTTGTATTCAGAGCAGAGGTAGCTCTCTATTTGGGACCGCTCGCCCTACAAGCCTTGTTTCTGCGTTGGATCACCTTTATCGGCCTTCTCAAGGTTGGCCTCGTGTCGGGACTCTTGTCCGTCACGTTGACTGCGGCTGTCGATTCATACTTCTGGCATCAGCTTGTTTGGCCAGAGTTTTCGGGGATATACTTTAACGTCATTCTGGGCAAGAGCTCGGAATGGGGCGTAGACCCTCCATTCGTATATTTTACGCGTCATCTTCCAAGAATGGCGATGTCGTGTGCTGGCTTGCTTGTCGTCAGCCTTCGGGACTGGAGATTGCGCCGTCTTCTCCTCCCTCCGTTATGCTTTATGGGCATCATCAGTGCTCTGGGTCACAAGGAGTGGCGGTTTATTGTGTACGTGGTGCCGATGGTCAATGTCGCTGCTGC